>JALIZH010029482.1:0-48811 GCA_030522465.1 Rhipicephalus appendiculatus | reverse complement strand
TACCAAAGAAACGTGGTGATGGGGCTACATGGCATGCTCTGGACCGTTGTACCAAGTTATAGGCGCTGAAAGTTCCGCGATAACAAATTAACGCAAAAAAAAAAGAAACAATGCCTAGTTGTACTGCCACCTAATTTGCGTCACCCTATGTGGTGCCGTACTTGGAGAGAAGTGCTTACAACGCAAACAAATTGCGGTGCCGTGACGATGAAGTTAGATTTCACTTTTGAAAAAAAATAGTATTCTAGAGATGAAATCGAATAATAATATGGAAAGCTCGTGTGATACTGACTTAGTAATTTGCGTTGACAGCCGATATTTGGAAAGTGCCAGGAATAGTAACAAAAACGACTAGTTGAGCCTAAAGACAAGAAATTCTGTAAATCGGGAACAGCAAGCTCTGTGTTTGCTTTTTCGGGCACCTTTTTTCTTTTTAATCTTTACGTGTGCTCTGGCAGTAATTTGAATACACGGTGTACGATTAAAATGGTTGTGCGAACTGGCGGACAGGCGGACAGCCGTGAATACCGCCTAAATGTTCCAAATGTAAAACATAGATTCTTATGCGAACGTCCATCTTGCTTAAATATAGATCTTGGACGTTTATGTCTATGCAAATATGTACAATGTCAAATATGGAGGCAGCTTCATTACTGGGCAGCTGTGTTCTTAACATGACTCGCGAGAAAAGCTCTGTAACAGAACGTAGATTATTCCTGTATAGTTGCCGCTACGTGCAAAAAGATGGAACGTTCAGAAAGAAGGTGAACTCAATGTCGTAGAATTGTCGAAACGTTTTTCCCAGAGGAGGTAAATACCTTTCCTCTACGTCCATTTATTCTCAGTGCCTCACTCAGTAGATTTCTTCCTCGCGTTCTTTCTCCGTTCTCTCCGGCAGCTGTCTACTACCTTCAAACATAATCATCGTCATAACTTTACTTTGCGTGTTCTGTCGCTGTGTTCTCCATGGCAAATACATTCTCGCTCAGTTTTCAGACTGAATTTCTGTCAAAAAGTGCAACGCGACTGTTATATAAACGTGGGCGCGCTTCAACTGTCGCGCTTGTTTAGCTTCAGGCACGATGGACCGTCAGGTTGCAGGACTCCCTCACCCGAGTACCGCACGCCGGGGAAGCAGGAACTCAAACCGCTTCGCATTTGTCTTCAGGTCTAGCAGCCCGAATTACTTTTGCTAAATAAAGCGTTGGCATAAAAGAGGAAACGCAAAAATGCTTCCCCAAATGCCGCATACAAGTCTAAACTGTGTACAGGCCGTAGATCACATCCTGTGCCGCTGTCTCCAATTTTAACAACATCGATCGTCGGACTCTCCAGTGTGCTTTAAGCAGACTTGATGATCGGTTTGCTTTTTTGTGTGTGTGTGTGTGTGTGTGTGTGTGTGTGTGTGTGTGTGTGTGTGTGTGTGTGTGTGTGTGTGTGTGTGTGTGTGTGTGTGTGTGTGTGTGTGTGTGTGTGTGTGTGTGTGTGTGTGTGTGTGTGTGTGTGTGTGTGTGTGTGTGTGTGTGTGTGTGTGTGTGTGTGTGTGTGTGTGTGTGTGTGTGTGTGTGTGTGTGTGTGTGTGTGTGTGTGTGTGTGTGTGTGTGTGAAGGAAAGATTTTGTGAGCCTGGACTCACAGTTCATCGTCCCACAAGGCTACACGTGCACTTCTTCAGTTCTTGGAAACAAGTGGATTGAGTGATCGCCTGTAGATAGGATGCACTGTGCATGTCTGCTGTGAATTGTGTACACTCAGGTTTCTGTCTTTCTCTTGCACGTTGTGATTTCCTTCCTCATGTGTAGGGTGGCAAACTGGAGATATAGCCTAGCTAACCTTCCTGCCTTTTCTATATTTCCTCTCTCTGTCCTGGGGCCGAACTGGTGCACCGAATGACTGATTTCTTTGAAGCTTTAGTATTTTGGTTGAAATCGAGCGGCACAGCCTGAGTGCGCATGCCTTGTCAGTGCAATGCATCGATTCTACTCCACGCTGCGGCGCTCTGCTGGCGGCATTTAATTTTTACTATATTGCTGGTGCCGCGGGCAGATGTCAAACGAGAGCGATCTATCTCGATTACCACGACGTGAAAGCGCTAAAATGAAGCACGGTAAAAAGAAGCAACATTGACGCATAAGTAAGGGCGAAACAAAATAAAGTGCAATAGAAAAATGAACCGGAAAAGTTCGTAACAGATAACCATATTCTGGCACAAAAATTACGAAAACTTGGTGAGCGCACCAAATTCTAGAAAAAGCCACAGTTTCGCTGTGAATTGAAAGAAATCAGTCACAGATTTATGTGTTTGGTGGCATGTTTTCTTTGTATTGTTAGGTCAGACTTCTGTAATTCATAGTCTCGTGTGCATTTCTCATTTGTCTAGTGATTACGAAAGGACAGCAACAGCTATTTCAGTGTTCTTTTTTCAGCCTATAGCGCGGAGTATATGTACACCTAATTGGTTGACGACTATTTCAGCTTGACGGAGTGCTCCTCACGCCCTACGTCGATGCAATCATGAACAAGGTTTCGATATACCCGGCGCATAGACCACTACCGTACTGCCTTTCACGCTGGTGTGCCAAGAGGAAATTGATGTCGCTTTAACGATCTGCTTCGTATCGAACCATGTGGCCGCGCTTTGCCGTTCCACTCGCAGGTCGCGCGTGCGCAGTGCAGAGTCTGGGTGTTGCTAGGAGTGCGAGGAATTCAGCCATGTGCGAGATGAAATACACGTTGATTGCTGTGCCGCGGGCGTCCAAAACTGTTGGGGTTTTACGTCGAAACACAGTGATAGGATTATGAGGGACATCGTAGCGTAGGGCTTCGGAAATTTTGACCACATGGGGTTCTTTAACGTGCACCTAAATATAAGCGCACGGGCCTCAAGTGTTTTCGCATCCACCGAAAATTAGGCCGCCACGGCCGGGATTCGATCTCGTGACCTTCGGGTCAGCAGTCGAGCACCATAATCATTATGCCACAGCGGCGGGTGCGGTAGTCCAAGATAGATTATGATCATTGTAATACTTTAAAAAAAAGCCCGTTGTCTGTTTACTCTGGATGTTCGCCTCGGTGGTACAGTAGTAACGGTGTTCCGCAGCTGGTCCGAAGGTCACGGGTTCGATCCCAGCCCCGCCAGCCGCATTTCAATGGCGGAGAAATGCGAGAGGCTCGTAAGCTGGTAAAGAAATTTAGACGATGTCAGTGCATGTTAAAGAAAGGCTTAGTCTGATGAAGTAATTTCCGGAGCCCTCCATTACGTCGTGCCTCGGAATCATATCGTTGGTATGGCGCGTAAAATTACAGATATTATTATTATTATTATTATTATTATTATTATTATTATTATTATTATTATTATTATTATTATTATTATTATTATTATTATTATTATTATTATTATTATTATTATTATTATTATCTGTTAATCAGAAAACGATGCTTTTCTCAGCTCTCTCTGTTTACCTGTGTTCGTATATATTGATAGGTCTGCAATTACCCTCATGAGTTTATTCAGACAGGCTCACTCAGACTCAGATACGACCATGAGTCTGAGTGAGTCCAGCTGAGTAATATTTCCGTTAGCTTGAGTCCGAGTGAGTCTGGCTCAGAAAAATTTTACTCAGTCTGGGTCCGAGTTAGTCAGGTTAAGAAAAATTTGGGTGAATTCGTATCCGAGCGACCCATAAGCACAAAATAATTTCTTGAGTGAGTCTGTGTGAGCTCCACATTTTTTGGCGACCTATGCTCGTATCTTTTCAACATCAGCATTACTAAAAGCTTTATGTCGACTCACGTTTACACTGACGTCAGCTAACACGTACCTCAGTGCACTAGCGTCCATATACCAGCTATATATTTATTAATTAGAGGCGTGAGTTACCAGGCGTGGGGAGATGCCTTGAATCCCCCCACCTACCTCCGCGAACTTTTTTTAACGGGAAGGTCTTGATAAAAATATCACGTGTGAGTCATCTCTTTCAATAAAAAAAAGTCAGTTTCTCCGCAAGGACGAAGCAATGAATGTGATAGTAACAATTTGGCATTTCACGTGAAGAACGGCAATCAGATCGAAACTTGGAGCGCACTGCTAAAGCGCAAAGGACGCACGAAACATACGCACAGGTATACACAGGACGAGCGCGAACTAACAAGTGTCACAGTTGTTACTTCACTGTGTTTGAACAGCACGCTTCTTTCGGAAACGGGGCCTCCCCAGCGAGTGAAGTGACCTTTGTGCGCTCTGTAACCTAAACGCACTCTTTCCGACGAAAGCACACGTCGTAAAACTGCCCCCCATCCCCCCCCACCCCCAAAATAAGCGCGCGCGCGCGCCCGAGCAAAGGCGACTACGCCCTGTAGACCAAAGTGCAAGGGGAGCCAACGCATCGCAACGAGTGGGGCGCCGAGCGCGCACTTTCTCCGTGGCTTTTGTATATACATATACATATACATATACATATACGGAGCATGACGGCGAAAAGCAGCCGAGAGTGTCCATATAATTGCTATCGCAATAAAATATATTTACTGGATTGAAACCACTCACAACTCGGATTTTGAAGGTACGATATCAAAATGTGCTAAGTAAAACATAGATTATGCGCGATATTGCTGCTGTTACAGAGCATTGACACCTTGCTCGAAAAAGCTAATTGTACGATAACGGCTCATGAGACGGCTCCCTGAGTCTCACTAGGACTCAGATCGAGTCGTGAGTCTGTGTCTGAGTGAATACGGCTCAGTAATATTTTGGGGAGTTTGGGACCAACTGAGTCCCGTTAAGCAAAAATTTACCGAGTTTGAGGTCGAGTGAGTCCGGCTGAGAAAACTTTTGGTGTGTTTTGGACAATTTGGACTTCATGCGGAACATGACGGCGACGGCGACGGCAAAAACCCGTCGAGTGGGTCCATTTAATTTCTATCGCAATAAAAAAGCCGGGCGTAGTTTGCACAAGTGGCGCAAGGCTAACGGCACAGCGGAGCTGATCGGTTCCTAGCTGGTTCTGACCAGAATGAGTGATGCTAAGTTATGCGAAGAAATGCCAAGTGATGCCAAGCTCCAGTCGAGTCCAGCAGAGTCGTCTCTCACCATTTCGGCCGTACTACATTGTGGACTGCATTAAACGAGTCGAGTCCAACAGTCGCGCTTGACAGCGTGCCGCAATTCCCGGCAAGCGGCTTCCTCATCAGCAGTGCGAACCTTCTTCGGTCTCCTCATGTCTGCGTATGGCGCGGCGTGCCACCGCCCCGCGCCGGCTCTATACAGAACGAAGGAGCGCATGCGCAGTTGACCGTGACGTCAAGTCCGGCGTGACCGAGCGGTTGCGCGCAGTATCCAGGCAGGATGGCTGGTGGCGGAGCAGTGTGGGCTAGAGATGCTGGCGCACAGAAGCGCAACCGGTTGCTAGGCAACGCTCGGTGACGTTATCGCAGTGGAGAGCTTTCTTTTTTTTTTCGTTTGCGTTCGCCAGATTACGGCCGCCTTGAAAAGCTACGCTGTTAAAAACGTTGGTGACAGCCTCAATTCTGGTGGGAGAAGTCACGTAGTTTCCGCATACGGTAGTTGCAGATGCTTATTGCAGATGCCGATTGGATGGACGCCTTCAACAGCCTAGCCAAGAAACGCTTTTGCGTTAATACTCTTCTGGTCAGAGTGTTCTAGTCAAATGAATCTTCTAGCCAAACTTAATTACTTAAAAGTGAACATTTGACACGCTTCTGTCCGGTTGGGAAGCAGATAAAAGGACTACGGTACGTCGGTCAAAACAGGCGTGACTTGTTTACCCATTTACCTATACCCCCGACCTGAAGAGAAGGCGTTATAAACTCTGATGCTCTCTGGCGCACCACAGTCAACCCTGAAGAAGGGTCCGAGTTGTACCCGGAACGACGGGTTTTTTCTCATTTTTAAGTAAAAAGAAGTTTTTACTTTTAATGAATACGTTGGTTAGTGTTCCTCAAATTTAATCAACACGAAACTACAGATGAAAGCCTCAAGAATACAAATAATAATGTCACCCAAAAATAAGGCTTTTAGAAAGTGGGGAGCATATACATCATGCAGACGTATTATCAAACATACGCATAGCATAACAAATAACAAAACATAATAAACAAGTGCATAGATATCGCAATGTTAAAATGAAAAGAAACGTATATCACTCAGTCTGCTTGGCAAGACACCTACCTATCGCTCAAGAAAGGCGAAAAAATATCTGTCGCGAAAGTCTCATGATGCGTTTCTTGAAAATCCTATTAGCTGCTCTTTTTGTACTTTTGCCATGGGCGTTTTCGTAACACCAGGATAGAAGTAGAGTTTTCGGATGCCTTTCTCGCGAGGTTAGGCAATAGAATTCGCGCATCCTTCCCGCTGTGGCATCAACTTACGCTCGGAACGCACTCAAACTGAAATATTCCGCCTTTTCACGTCGCACTTTGTTCACTACAGCTAACGTTGGGAGCATTTTGGGCGGCATTCGCAACTTCGAATCTATAAGTGCGCGACGCTCGAGAATTTTTCGCCGTCTGCCATTCGCCCGTGCATGAGTTCATCTGGGCGCTTTTCCCTTCCCGCTTCGGCAACGCTGAATTCTATCGCCCTGCATTCGCTGAGCCGCCGAATGCAAGTTTCGTTGCTTTCAATTTATCTTCGAGCCCCTAGGCGAAAAGGGAAGGCCTTCACGGCGCGTCGCATTTTAAGCCCCGAGGCGAGAAGTAACCCTAGGAGCACCAAATGTTGACACAACGTTGCCGCAACATTCAGAAAGTTGCTTCAACGTTGCGGCAACATTTGGTGCTACTAGGGAAACTCTGCATAAACTGCAGAGAGGAGCTTACAACATGCTTCGCAACATGCTTCGTCTGTGTCTCTCTCGCTTTTCCCCGCTCTTTTTTTTTCTTCGGAAAATAGCAGGGTATGTCTCAACATGCACTTATATTTCAGCTCATTGGTATGCTTTCGGGTATTTCCTGTCTTTGTTGTTATTTTTTTCGTGTACCTCTTCGGAATAAAAACAAGCGTGAAAGCACCCCCCCCCCCCCCCCCCCCACCACTCTCAGGCAAGGGGCCCCACAAACATGACATGTCAGACTAGAGAACGACAACAACACTAAGTTTGAATTTTTGGTTCTCTTCCAGCTTCCATAAATTTCGCAGTTTGATGGCAGTCTCTGTGATCCATCCCTATGTTCATGCGCTTACACGCAAAGTAGTGCGCGGGGTTCCATGTTTTGGGGGGTAGCGATTCATCGCAGCGCCCCCCACTCCCCCTCCTTCCTCCCTGGTTGAGTCCAAAGGGCAACATGCTTCACAATGGAAGAAAAAAAATTTAAATGAAGCGATGACATGCGTCTCACAATGGCCTGTCTGTGGACCATTGCTTTCCGGAAGTATACACATGAGAAATGCAACGTCAGGCGTCATCGGCCGCCGTTATCGACTGGAAACTGCGTGGCCATAACCCTGCTCTTTAAACAGTGACGGTACAGGTCCGACTGCGTAAACGTATGCGGAAGACAATGCGCTCTAGAAAATGTTACAAACTGAAGAAAAATTGTCAGGTGCGATGCTTGAACATTCAAGTGCAGTACTGTCGCACCTAAATGATTGCCACGTAAAATTCCTAATTGGCCTAAGCCTGTTCGCAAATGCTTAACCCGTTCATGGTGGTGCCATCTTTCTTAAAAAGTATAGAAGATAACACTTAAGAGTCGTAGTTATCACTTCACACTACCGCATCATCACTGCTTCAGAGAAGGTGGGAAGGGGGGAAACGGGAACGTCATCTAGAATTGAAACATCCTGTTTGCTACCCCACATTAGGGTGAGGGGGAAAATGAAAGATGGAAAAGTAGCAGAAAGAAAAGCAGGCACGCGAAAACAAACAAACAAACAAATGATGAAAAGGAATGGTGAGGCGCGGGAGAACTATAGCCTGTCCAATGGGCCACTGCCGTGCATAAAGTTCGATAAGGGCTCAGCAGATTTCCCGTACAGCGAGAGTTTAGGTCGGTATTCTAACATTGTTCAGACAGCGGCTTGCAGTCAAGGCGGACACAATGGAAACGTTAGTGGAATTCTTCGTTTAGTCACGTTGCATTACGTAAGTGTCACTACCTTTCTGTTGGAGAATCTTCGAGAGAGAAGGCTGGGACATCTCGAAGAAACCACTTTGACAGGGACACCTTGTCTAAGCGGTATCTTCGAGGTGAAATTTTGCGTTCTTTACTGGGTACATACAGATAGGGATAAGTTATAAAACGGCTAGCTCCCCTGCGACTTCTTGCAAAGCGCGTTCACTCGAGAATTCCAGGCAATATGTCCCGAGGTGTCAACAAGGATTTCGAAACGATCTCGCTTGTTTTTGACAGCCTGTCACTCCGATTCTGCTGCAGTGGTAATGTAGTGCCGTAGGGACATGTTTGAGGACACGCTGCACCTTTACGAACTCTTGAACGAAGAAGAGAGGAAGGGGGCGTTCACAAACAAGTCCCGAACAAATAAGCCTCTAATCTTGAATTGCTAGACCAAGTAGTTTTGAACCGAGGCAATCTCCTTGATGATCACTGACCGTTAGATCAAGTCTAAGTAGAAGCCGGACTGCAGGCACTTTCTATTTCTATCATATGGCATTTCGATGCCCTGTCACTCCCCGCACACTTCACTCTTCTTCCATATTCGCGGATTGTTGTGACCGCGCACAGTTTTACGTTTATAAGAGAGCCGTTATTCTTGTGGCATAGAAAAAAAAAAAGGTATGCTTATTCAGGCATTTTTTCATTCAGTGAGTGAATCTATGAACTCGCCTTCTCCTTTTTAGTATGAGCTTACTCATTTTGCTCGATTTAGAGATATATTCGCTTTCGACTAGATAACAAAAAATATTAATCTCGATTTCCCTCTAGGCGACAATTTCCTAATGTTAGACTTCGTTTACTGAACTCCAGTAGACTGCGCTAGTTAAGAAAAATATAGCTCCTCGTTACGAATACCCGGCAAAACGAGATAGTAAGTTGTCATGCACCGTTTTTTTAAATACTTATGTCCCGGCAAAGCATTAGCATCAGATTTGCGATGACAAGACAGTGTTCATACGTCAAACAAGAACGTAGATCAAAAGTCCTACTTTGCCTTAATGTCAACGCGAAGACTGAGTAAATGAGTAATTAAGGTCCTTCTTAAACAAAAAAGTCGCAGTTTCGCCACAAGGCGAAGCAATGAATGCGATAGCAACAAATTGGAATGTCAAGCGGCGAATGGCAAGTAGGTGGAAACGTGTAGCGCGCTACTCACGCACACATGACGCACGAAAACAACACGCGCCGGACGAGAGAGAACAACTTTCACAGCTCAAAACTTAACGCGCTGCTCAAACAAAAACGACGCACGAAACGAATTCACAGGTACAGACGAGCGCAAACTACAAGTGTCACAGTTACTTCGCTGTGTTTGAAAAGCGTGTTCTTTTCGCAAACGGGGGGACTGCCGCGAGCGAAGTGACCTTCGTGCGCTCGGTAACTACAACGCAATCGTTCCGGCGAAAGCCCAATTCTCCCCCACCGTGAGATAAGCGCGCGCGCGAACGGTCGAACGGGCGTCTACCCCCACACGGGGCAAAGTGCGCGAGCGTATGAGCGCGGGCGTCGCGACGAGTGGGGCGCCGAGCTATGGCCCCGCCGGGCGCGCCCTTTGCGCCATCTCGCTGGTAATGCTGAAAACACGCTGAAAACTCGCTGTATATAAATAGCTCGTCCTTTGAACGTTGAAGGACGTGCGCTTTCGTGGCTCAGCGGTTAGCGCCGCGCGCTGCAGAGCGAGAGGTCCCTGGTTCGATGCCGCGCGTCGAAAACATTTTTCTTAATTATTTTTCTTTGAGGCTTTTATATATATATAGATACATATACATATACTGGACATGACGGTGACGGTGAAAACCAGCCGAGACAGTCCATATAATTTCTATCGCAATAAAACATGGACGGATAAACAAGACAACGTTACTCAATTTGTGAGGTTTGAAAATTTCAGACCACGGCGACCTTACTCGCTGGCTTCCGCGGAGTACTTTTGCCAAATTTCAATAGCATGATCTGTGACTTTCTATTTCTTTATTACATATCCAAAGCACACGTATGTAGCGACAGCGCACGTATGTCCGTGAAAAAGTATGGTCTTCCCTACTTCTCACGCTTCAGTACCCTTATTCCGTGTGCAGTGCAGGATAGAAACCC
Source organism: Rhipicephalus appendiculatus (assembly GCA_030522465.1). Classification (NCBI taxonomy): domain Eukaryota; kingdom Metazoa; phylum Arthropoda; class Arachnida; order Ixodida; family Ixodidae; genus Rhipicephalus; species Rhipicephalus appendiculatus. The sequence goes on along the minus strand of JALIZH010029482.1, from coordinate 38,579 downwards.
CCCTGGCCTCAACCACGGACTCCCAGCTCGAGCGACGTTATGTCAGAAAGGAGCTGAAGAGGACGACGCACTAGAAGGCGCTGAAGAGGGCGACCCATTAGACAGTTCCAAGGCTTCGCTACAGTTCTTGCATTTCGCTCACATCAAAATGCAACTTCTGTGGTAATTGAACACGCGTACTCGTGCCTAACAAGGTAGCGCCATATTTTCGAAGTGACCGGCGGTTATTTACGACATGCTGCTATTGCTTTATCTGACTTACTGGGCGGTAGCTCATATAGATTCCGCTAGAAGGCGTTATCGAAATATCTCGTCCTTTGTTTTTTTCCGCCCAGAACTCATTTCACACCGTGTCGCTCATCTTGAGCTTTCCTCTTGCGAATGGCATTCACTGAAGAGCACCACGCTCTCTCGCTGAATATGTGGCGGCTATTACACGACCCATTAACTTTCACTTTCTTTTTTTTTTTTTTTTTTTTTTTTTTTTTTTTTTGCGAGCTGGTAGAGACCAAGCAATATCACTTTCTCGCGGCGCTGATGCCACGGAAGAGATTGTTCTCGCACAAAGCTTGCTGCTGCATGCCGCGAACTGGAAGAAGCCTCCGCGGACAAAATGACCGCGGAAAAACGGGTTTGTCCCTCGGCGCACTTTGTACACGACGTTCTTGTAACCTTTATACGGTGTCGCGCTTTTACTGAACGTTCTGCAATTGTTCGCGGTCAGCCATCCCTCCCGAGCTCGTTCGTACAGGGCAATCTCCTCGCTGACCTGCAAGCGACGTTGAGGTCGGTTGAACAAGTTGATAGCGTATAGTGATTTCGGGCTCAAAAGTTTTGTTGCACTTGAAGAGTTGCGTGGAGATTGCCGTTAACTTAAACTCCCCTAGCTGGGAAACAGGCACGCCTGGGTCAGTTCATGCTTCTGGAGTTTATTGTGAGTGACCCTGCGCTCGCGCGGCGCCTCTTTACGTTCAGCAAACTTTCTCTTCTTTGGACGACAGCACAGTGCTTCATTATCAGAAGCGATCTATTAGTGCGCCCGTAATTATCTTGGCGAGCAAAGGTTTTCGCTCACCGCAAACAACGTGTCGGGAAATGAATGACGTCCAGCGGAATGGAATGGAAAAACTTATTTAGGTCTTTCGGGGTTGGGGCTAAAAATATTTGGCGGGGAACATCACGCGACGCGTTTTAGGAACCTCGTTTCATCTTTAGTCTGAGATCTGAAATCGCACTATGACACTGTAGTGCCGGCTCCTTTTAGCTATATGCGAAAGGAGGAAAAGCTTCTAGCGTGTAGATTTGGTTTACACTAGCTTGGTTTTCGTTTTGAACTCAATTTATGAGACAAACAGTCACACAGTTAAGTGCAACTTCTCCAGAAGAGCATTGGGGATAAAAACGTGCTATCCTGTGCGAGCTTTCGAGCATAGTCTCCCGCTATCACGAAACGTGACACAACACCGAGTCTCAATGCCCTGAGGACAACAGCTTTCAGTGGCCACGACGCAATGATAAAAGACTACGCATTCGCAAGACGACGCACTGTAGAATCATCGAGATGCTAGTTAGTTGGTATACGTTCATTTTAACCGAACAACACAGGACGTGTCAAAGGAAGAAAGCTACAGGACAACGCTGAAACTAGGACAATTGCGACATGATGACGCAGATAGTACGACAACGACATCGGAGACTTGAAGCTGATGATGGGGAAGTCCGCAACACCGATGGTCACGATACTTCGTTAATATGACGGCTATGGACGCTGAAGTGGCGTCCTGCGGCGCGACATGCCCAGTCTTTAATTCTGTAGCATTCTAAAGCGCTCCGGAGGAGTCCGCGTGGAGGCTCTAAGAGTACAAGTCTACGAGAGTGCATGAAAATACATCGTAAGTTGTAAACTAAAAATACAAAACGATCGGATGTGTGGAGTTAGCACGTCCTGCTCCCAGGTGCACTTGTCGACAAAACCCAATTATAAAAAATTACCGCAGCGCCATCAGTGGGAAATTTGCAGAAACACCGGAGCCGCGGTTCTGTTGTATTTCCGTTGTAATTTTCTGGGTTGTTTCGGGATTTTCTGTTGGTGTCTGTGATAGCGTTATTCGTAGAGTAAAGGTGAACGAGAAAGGACGTGAGGGAAGACCTGCTACATTGACTTTAGGCCCCACTCCAGCTCAAGCCGCCCCTTCCGCGTTTCATTGTGCGGCTGCCACATCTTCAGCGACCGGAAAGTTACGCCATCTATGAGCGTATCTTGGAACCGGAGAAGGACATGCATGCGACGCAGACACTCATCTGTCGTCAGGTCCAGCCCTATAGAATAGCTCCACTGTCAAAGTATAGTCGATATCGAACCCGCGAATTATGGGTCAGCAGCCAAAACCCGTAACCACTATACCACCGTGGTGGACAATCTAGCCCGGAAAGGCTCGCAGGTTGTGGCAAGCGAATAGCTTAACCTGGTGTTCTGAAAGTTAAAAGGCACTGTACGCTTTCTAAGGCCACGTAAAGTTGCCGTACATACTGCAGTTGCGTGCGTATACTTTCGCTGCCGTGTCTACCTCTCAAATTCCTTCCACCCGTTCCCGCTTTATGCTCGCGATTGTGTACTCTTTCACGCTTGAAATCGCGAAACAACGAAGTATACAGGTCCTTTACGATGTAAACGCGCCGTATGCATACGCATTCACACAATGTGGAAACGACAGCGGTGCTCCCCTGAGACGAACGCCCCGTAAACTCACACGCGTATTCTTCCCTGCATTTCACGACAAAGAAGCTGGCCTGCTGAACGTTAGGACGAGGCAGTTTACGAGCACTGCTTTTACCGTATACGCTTTTCCCGAAACTGGCGGTGCAGTATCATTAGGCGAAACGGTGTGTCGTGGGGCACGAGCGCAGTGTTGTGCAGCGGTGACCATAACCCACCTGCCTGCTGGGCCTTGCGTTGTGCATTATTTTCGGCATGAACATAATGCTCCCCTCGTTTGGCCGGACCGCTGATTTTTCAAAGCTAACAATGTTCTGCAACACTAGAACTTACGTGCTTCCACAGAAACGTGGGTGAAGTCCGAGGCTCCTTTGTTCGTTGGCGAGCGTTCTTACGCAGTGACTAACGCGCCTCTTCCTCTAATTCGTGCTCGTCTGGGTACTATTAGAGACTCCGCTCCGACGAACATTCGGGCAAGCACTACTAAAACGCTGGTAAAGCGACCATTGTGTGTCGACCGAAGCGTTCAGTGCGGCTACAGAGGTCACTAACGACAACTTGGTAAAGCTGCCATGCTTTATTAAGGCTTCATCAAGCTCTAACCCTTGGTGTCGACGTCAACACAAGTGATGCAAAAAGATCCCCGTGTGATGACGTCCTCCATGACGTCATCACGACGTCACTATTACGTCGCAGCGTGACGTCACGTGTTGACGTCTTCACATATGACATCGCTGCTTGGTCAAAGGAGGGCCTATGCTAGAGGCAATGCAAAACCACTATCGGTGCAGATAGCTTTCGAAGGGGGGTGAGGTGGATTCATAATATCGACTGAAAAAACAAAGACAAAGAAGAAGAAAATCGCTCTCGCCTTCTAGTCGTTTTAGGCAAATGCATAAGGGACCATTATATCTTGTGGTGAATTAGCACACTTTTGATGAGGACAAAGGGGGGCAAGAAAGACACGTCACTCGCTACACTCGCAACTAAATTTATTGCAGAATCAATATTTCATATTTTGCACCACGGGAATTTTTTCTATTGCGGTCAATTACACGGTGCAATCTCAGCGATATATCATAGTCACTTAGCTCCGAGCGAACAGATCTCTCTTCTCTGGTCTTAACTGTGTTGCCGTATGAACGAAAACCGCATTCGTGTTGGTGTGCTATCCCTGATGCGAATCGCTTAACCGGTTGCTACGTGACATCTCTTTCAAATTAAGTGGTATGAACGAACCAAACCCCTCTGTTGATTCGTACACGCGGCCAGTATGAGAAAGCTGCGATTTCACCCACGATCGAGAGGGCATCACTTATTGGAAAACGGCGCACACAAATACGTCTGTGACAGGTGCATCTTCGAGGGACACATGTCTGTACGCTCGCAGACGCCGGTTTTTTCCCGTACGGTGCCAAAATCTGTGTTAGATGACGAAATTTGTGAGTTATAAAAGCTTCGTTTAAAAACAGTGCGAAAAATGCGACTTGATAATCTGAACCTTTACTGGGACAACCATTGTCAAGAAAGGCAAGAAAGATGCGAAGGTAGTTTTTGAGCTTTGTGGAACTGTGGGCGATTGGTCAGGTAAAACGCGATAGGTGTGCCAAAGCGCAAAGCCATTTAAAGCCGCCTGAATGAAGTAAGGCATATATGCTGACTTGACTGCCATGCTTGCAACTTCCTCAGACAGCAGCGGTAGAGTCCACAGTGATAATTTATGCCGCAAACGCCATCGCTGATGGTTCCTCAGGCGCGAAGTTGTGACTGTTGCGATTGGGTTACACAAGAGAATTAGCCACAGTGGCAGACGTCACCAGCTGTTCAGCAACCACTCAAATCGAAAGACGGCCCGTGTGTGTCGGCCGTAGAATGAATTAACTGCAAGGATGGGCGTTTGTTACATAATAATGTATGAACCTCCGTCTAACTGAAGCTGCTTTGCGAAGTGAATGCGCTCGTGCAAGATCACAAAGCTCGCCGAAGGGCGCTACCTCCTCATGAATGATAGACTATTGCTTTAATTAGGCCTTCCCTTTGTAATTTTCTCGGTGGCTTACAACATGGAGCACTGTACGGAGGCTCACGATAGGTGCGATCTCACACCACGTCTGCCACAGGCACTCACACTTTAGCACGCGCAGACAATCCATTGGCCATCACTGCTCGTAGGGTCGATGCTGGCTCCTACATGAAACAGCCGGAAAGCAGGCAGTTTGTTGTTTTTCAACCCACAATTTTCCTCATTTAAAACGTGGTGCCAAAAAAAATGCCCCCCACCTCCCCGAAGGGAATCGTGAGGAAATGCGAATGCATTTCGCGCGCGCTTCACTCCATTTATATATGCTGGTTGTGGTTCGAAGAAGGAAAAGGTGCCTAATTTCTGCAGCCCGGTCGGGAGCATGGCGCAGCGCCTGTTTTTTTTTCTTTTTTTTTATCGCGGCAGCTCCGCCGAGCTGCCACGATGCGAGCGCCCTCACGCACCAGAGCGCGCTCCTCCTCTCCAATTCTGCCATCGCCTTGAGGGGCGCCCAGCCAGCGAACGGTCGAGAGTGAGGCGCGAGCGGACGGGAGAGTGGGGCGCAGGGAGGAGAGAGAGCGAACGGCGAGAGAAGGAGCGGCGAAGCACTGCACCTATCCTCCTCCTCCGCGGACAACGCCGGACAACGCCGTACAACGCCGGACAACGCCGCCTGACATAGCGCGGCTAAGAAATGCATTCGCATTTAAAACCATGGTATGTTTCACTGCTGGATGAAACACTGTATACAGGCTTTGTGTATGCTGCTGGAGAACCGTCCCCATTTCTCGTCGGCCCACGAGGCAGTTGAAGCACTTTTGTGCTTTTTGAGGACAACGGGCCTGTGTGAACGCCTTGACTATTCTATTGACTCATGTGGGTCAGCACATTTATTGCTAATCTCCTTCTTACATTTCCTTCCTCTTTCTCTCTCTCTCATTTTTCTGCTCCCCTTCCCCAATTGCCCAGCGTAGGGTAGCCAACCAGACGTGTTGCTGGTTAACCTCCCAGCCTGTTTCATTTTGTTTCGTTCCTTACTTCCTAATCACGGCATACACCGGAAGAGTCTTTGATTAATTTGTCACCCCTCTTGCCGGTAGAATCGAGAGCGTATGCTGAATCAAGGCAAAAAAAAATTTGCAGCTTCGCACTAGAGGTGCCAAGCCTGAAGGAAGAGCGGAGCTGGGCGGCCTTCCTTTTAAATGCGAATGCATTTCATAGTCGGGCTATGTCAGGCATCCGGCGTTGGCGTTGTGCGGCGTTGGCGTTGTGCGGCGTTGGCGTTGTGCGGCGTTGTCCGCGGAGGAGGAGGAGGAGGATAGGTTGAGGAGGTGTGCGCGCCGGCAGGTGTTAGATGTGAAGCATCTTATGGCGAAGCTTAATCCGGTGGTGGTGGTGTACGGCGTGACCGCCCTTACTGCGCATGCGCAAACCCTTTCAAAAAAAATAAAAAAATAAAAAAAACCTCCTCTCTCCCTCTCTCTCCCCTAGGCATCCCTCCCCGCGGCAACCACACCCTCACTGCGCATGCGCCTCCCCTCCTCTCTCCCCTGCTACGCTTTCCTGGTTTGAAAAAACCGACTGCTCGCGCTGCACAACCGTTCACTGGCCACCCCGTATATATGGCAATGAATCTTGACCTCCAAGGTGGTGCCGGTGGGAGATTTCTCCTGTGCGTTGTTGAACAATAAAAATTCGCAGCGTGCGCGTTAACTAAAAGCGGTCTGCGGCGGAGCTCGGCGGAGCTATATATGAAAAAAAATTTAAAAAAATAAATAAAAAAAATTAAAAAAAACAAGAAAAAGCAAAAAAAAAAGGCGCTGCGCCGTGCTCCCGACCGGGCTGCAGAAATTAGGCGCCTTTTCCTTCTTCGAACCACAACCACCATATATAAATGGAGTGAAGCGCGCGCGAAATGCATTCGCATTTCCTCACGATTTCCCTTCGGGGAGGTGGGGGGCTTTTTTTTCCTTTTATTTTTCTTTTTTTTTCTTCTCTTTCTTTCTCTTTCTCTCTGTTTCTAATTGTTTCTCTTTTTTGTAGCTGTTTCTTTCTATTTCTTTCTTTCTCCCTCTATTTATTTCTCTTTCCAGCTCTTTCTATATTTCGTTCTGTTTTCTTTTCTGTATATCTCTCTCTGTCTATGTTTTTCTGTCTCTTTAACTTCTTATGTCTTTATCCTCTTTATTTCTCTTTATTTTTCTCTTCTACTTTCTATTCATCGCGATCTCCTTCTCTCTTTCCCTTTTTCTTTCTCTCTCCATCTATGTTCTACTGCCTTTTAATTTTTTATGTCTTGATTCCCCTTATTATTCTATTTTTTCTTTTCCTTTATCTTTCCAGCGCTTTCTTTCTCTCTCATCTTTCGGTCTTTCTTTCTTTCTATTTTCTACCTTTTTCTTTCTCTTTCTCTTTTTCACGTGTTCGTTTTCGTTTGATCCTCGCACCTGCTGTACACGGCTTCCCAATTCCTGAGGCGCATACCCACCTGAGGAGTTTTTCACAACGTAGCCCAAGTTACCAACAGCTTAAACATCTTCACTGTGAAGAGATTGAAGAGAACGCGTGCCGGTTCATCACAGCGACAGTTTTTTTTTTCTTTCTTTTTTTTTTTTTAGCGACGGAGCACAAGTTACGGCAGCTTAAACAGCCCATTGTTATAATAATTTACCTGAACTAATGCGCGAAGTGCCACTGTAATTCAGGACGTTGAGAAGCGACTAATGCTGAAACACCGGAGTTCTCTCAGCTCTGAACAAGACTATGTTGGGGTTTCGTTAGGCTCCGTAACTGTCGTGACGTGCATGAGTTGTGACAGCTATTCGGCCGCCTTCCGATAGCGCGGGGAGAACTTTATAATGTCTGCATAGCACGCAAGACACGTGCTTCCAATGCATGCTAGTTTGCTCGTACATTATAGGGCCTCATACTGATGGCATGGATAGAAGTCACGTTAGGAGAAATCATACGAGAGAATTGTGAGTTTGCGGGCCGTAAGTTTTCTACCATACGACTACCAACTACTACTGAAATTACATTTCCGACGCTTTCTCTTGTTCATTACGTCACGCGAGTAAGCCTTCACAAGATTGCGTACCTTGTTGCGTTGAGGTTGCAGTTATAGAGATAAAGCATTCAAACAGTCCTCTTGTGACATAATTAACTGTCCATAAATGATCATGATGAAGACATTACGATGTCATACCGTTAATATTATATGCGGCCTTTTAATTTCCCCATAATGATATAAAATGGAACGGTGGAGAAATGAGTATGTAGAGACCGGAAGGCGGGCGCATGTGAGCCGGTTGATGGCTATTCGAACACTTACAAAGATTACCCGCAGCCATACATTATTTGAAATATCAAATGCTTATACTGCATTACTTATAATGCTGTATCTTGTATCTGTTATTAATATTGGCTTTGTTGGACGTGTTCATGAGGTTGGTATTTCTTTACATGTATTTGTTCCCTCTTGCATTACACGTATTTCGCTGAGACCTCAATTTCGAATTTACGCTTACTGCAACTTGATTTGCCCCTTTTACGTGCGCTTTGAAACGACGCCCTAGTTTCTATTGAAAAACCCTCTGCACAGTCTCTACTTGTCGAGGTATAGCTGTGAAAAATTGAACACGGATTACATTAAAAACTTTCCCGCCTTCCACTGTAGGTACATGGCATCTACAGCATATTGCTTACAACTATATTAGCGTTACTATGGCATACAGCTTTATTATAGCATATATGCATAATGTGTTATGTTGAATATGTCTTTCTTTGTTCAGCAAACATACATACACATTAAGAAAAAAAAGTGATATGACTTTTTTTTTTGTACCGTATGTAACACTAACATGTAAAACTCTCTTTAAAGGGACGCTTTAATCCTCTTTTGGAGATTCGTGCGTACCACGATTTTCCAAAACAAAGTTAACGTGTCGTTTTTAAGTGAGTTATATATGTGGCAGTTATATACGTGTCAAAAAATACGCAGGAAACATTCCCGTCTCTGTCTTTATCATAAAATTTACTATCATAACCCACACATGTCTTCACTGCTGATACATGCCCCATCTTTCATATCAGCGCGTCTCGACCATCGTCAGAAAGTTCAGGTGCCCAAGAGTAACACAATTACCCATTCATTGTCATTTTTGCCCAAGACTGCTCGGGAATGGAACCAGCTTCCTGGCTCTATGACAAGCATTCAGGACCCCGTACATTTTAAAAATGCCTTGCTAACTAATTAAATACCTACATTTAGCCTTTGTGAAATTTTCTTTGTTGTACTACCGCGAATCACCTTGTATTTTTACTGTGTGTATTATTGTACTTATGTGCTTTTTTAGGTTATATGTTGTGCAACCCTTGTCAAGTTCAATATTATTTTTTGCCTATTATACATGCATATGTGATAGCCCCTCCCCTCTGTAATGTACCTTGTACCTTGAGGGTAAAAAATAAAATAAAATAAAAAAATAAAAAAAAAGAGCCAAGTGGCTTTCTTGTTATAGTGCACATACATTTGCGAGTAATTGTTACACAAACACATGCAAACGTACATTTTCGAAAAAAGCCACTGCAATTGTTTCGCGGATATTGCTTTAGTATAAGCTTATACTGCAGTGCCTGAAGAATATCGAACTCGCACTGTCTCTAACGACCTTGGCAGAGCGGGCCTTAATGCACACTGCCATCCTCTGTGCGGCACTTCGAGTGCTGCGCTAACGAAAGTACGCGTGAACATTGAGAATCAGGCGACGAGTACAGACTGAAACAAGAGATGAATTCTCGCTCAGCTCCACTTCGCGTACACTTTCTTCCCACGCTGTGTCTTTCTCCTTTTTTCCGGCTACAGCCTTAATTAGTGAAACCAAGAGAGTCTGGGCTCATTAGGTTAGCCACGATAGGCAAAAGGAAGGATGGCTGACTCAGCCTAATGAGTGTCGAGCGGGGTAACGCCAACAGTATCCAGTAACGCAAGGAAGAGGTGGGAGACCTCTTCGTCCTCCCCTTGAAGCCACTTAGCGATTCAAAGTGCATGTGTGGGCGGAGTTCAAAGTTAACGCTGCTTTCATTATAAGTTGTTGTGGGTAACTTCTGACGATGGAGTCGCAAAAACGCTAGCAGACCAGTTTATTTGATGAACAGCCTTTGTATAGGCTGGAACACCACTGTCGATTGTTCACTCGCAAGGATGTTCTAAAACAAGTACAAACAAACGTAAACGGGTAAAAAAACAAACCTCCTTCTTCATTCGTTATACTACTTTTCAAGCGTATTGTGTAGCTCTGCGGAAAATCATGCACCAACCAGCCCAGTTAGGTGCACTCCTGCAGCTCTGTGCAAGCTATCGAGACTCGAAGTAGCTCGGGCTTCTTCCGCACTCGGACTGCAAAGTTCTTTCGGGCTGCAAAGTTTTGATCGCGGTTGCAGCCCGAGCGACTGAGAACTTCGAAGTTTTATCAAAAAGGGCGTGGTCGCGCGCGCTGGCTGGCGCGGTAACTCGAACGATGTCAGTTGACGGCTCATACCCTTGTACGAGTTGTGCCCTCACAGGTTGTGCCCTCACTCGCTGGTGCGGCCGTATTTCCTTAAGCCAGATTTTTTTCGAATTATGACGGATCGGATCCTAAAGCAGTTATATGCCAGCCTTACTTCGTATAACATTCCAATTTGTTGCTATCGCATTCATTGTTTCGCCCTTGCAACGAAACTGCAACTTTTTTGATAACTCAGATTCTTACGTATAGCCCTCACTGTGGTGCATCCTATGTAGGAAGAGGTCGTGAGCTCGCGTTCCAGCGAGATGTGCAGGTTTGCATCTGTTTCTAATGGGATTTCTCCGACTCTTCGAAAGTCGGTAAAGATTTGACTATTCAATTCAGTCAGTTATTCTAACAGTGCGTTATTACATCATAAATGTAGCGCAAAAACCACGGACACAGAAAAGGAGCACACATACACGGACACATTCTGTGTCCGTGGTTTTTTCTGTGTCCGTGGTTTTTGCGCTACATTTATGATGTCATATTACCAACTCGCCCAGCAAGACGCTCTTCTGAAGTGCGTTATTAGATGGCCACAATATCACAAAAGGTTTTCAAGTTCCCAGTAATCTCACCTCATTATTATCATCATTATCCACCCTAAGTATAAGTTTGCAGCTAATATTTTAAGCTTTCATGCTGCGAAGTGTTGGTGTTATGAGTGAACACTTCAAATGCAAAATATTTGCTTTGTTTGCGTAACACGTATGCGTAACATGTGAACCACGGCAATAGTCACAATCGAAAACGTGATATATTGGTACGTAAAATTTCGTTTTAACATGCACTCTTTTGTAGTTATTAGCCTCATAAGACACGGAACTTGACCGTCGGCGTCCCGTGGCGTCGGCGGCAACACGAGGGATTCAAGAGATTGCCATCACGTGATGACGTTACCAAATATGACGTCGTCGTGCCGTCTTCGGGGCGTCATCATGGCGTCACATAACGTGACGTCCCGTGATTACATCACTATGTGACATCACATCGTAGCTTGGTCGAAGGAGGGCCGATCGCGGAGGCAGTGCAAAACCAGGCAAGGAGCAGATAGCTTACAAAGCCTCCGATCTCGGGGGCAGAGCAAAACTACGTTAGGTGCAGAAAGCTTCCGGAGTGGGGCGGGAGAGGATAAATACATCGACTGAGAAGAAAAAGCAGTAAATGTAGTCCGCCTTCGAGTAGTCTTAGGCGAATGCGTAAGGGAGGCTGTGAGATTTTGAACGTTTTTTTTAAAAAGTACATCCTTGTTTCAGATACATTCAACTGAAGATTTTTAACTATGTTTGAATTGCTCGTGAATGTTGAATAATGTTATAAACTGCCGTGGAGGCATTATGTGTATATATGCTATGTAAAATAACACAGGACTGAGCTAGTTGGTACGTAATAATTTTAAAATATTCACCCTGGATTACGATACTGCCTAATGCGAATTCTGAGCGCAGCTTTGTGTTGGGACAATGCCAGCTGTGTTTTGAAGTTTTGTTATCCGCAGTTGTTGCAGTGTTTGTCACACGGGTGCTTTTGATCGCGATTCGGGCAGATCCGGATCGTATTTCTTGATCGCGATAAACAATTGTCGCTACAAACGGTTCAAACTTAACCTTATCCACCTTGGAGGAAATGTCTGTCTAATCGCGATCTGGGAGCCAGATCGCGATCGTGTTCATCCCGATGGGGCCTGTTCGCGAGTGACCGTGTAGCAGCGCCTTATCCGGATGAAGCCCAAACCGGATCGGCCCTGATCGCGATCAAAATTGCCCATGTGACACCGGTATAACATTCGTTACATATTGCCACAGAATCTGTCAGCGTTCGAGTGCTACACACACCACTCTGTGCAATGCAGGAGTCGCGAACCAGGCGAAACGCCGACAGCTCCGTAAAAACAAGCAAAGCCAGCCGCAGTGCACGTGCCAGCCCTGCATGAGCACGAACTCCAACCGAGGGCTAGCGCGCGTGACGGAGGAAAAAAAGCGGGGTTCGAGGTCAGTGTCTCGTGACATCGACAGACTCCGCGCTTGCCCTCTTTCATCCGCGTTCACTCTCTTTCGTCTCGTTCGTTCTATTGCTTACGCCGGTGACGCCAGACAACGTTGAAGCCGCTCAACGGTGGAAGGGGCGCCTAAAAGACAGGGCATGCAAACACAGGCGCAAGAGAGAAGTCAAGGCCCCACAAACCCCGGCGTTTATTATGTCACCTCCTTGGTTATGTCGCGGCCGCTACATAATGCATTCTTTTTATTTAGTGACCGTGGTTATGTCATGACATCTGTCTTGTGTCCGCGCTTCCGATGCTTTCACGCCCTGCCTCTGAATGCTCTGTAAGAAGCACATCTGTAAGGCAATTGAAGCCTTAAAAAGAAAAGCGTTCCTACTCCGACAGAACTGTTTCGAGAGCTCTGCTACATTACTTTCTTACAGGGATCATTACACTTATATAAAAAAATAGTGCGTTAAGTTTGTTTTAAAAGCCTGTTGTATATGCAGAGTTACGTCCAGACTGCACGTTCAGTTGATAATTTTAGAATATTTTTGCCACCTTAACCTGCGTGAATGGAAGGGCGGAACCCGAGAAATGAAGCTGGCTCTAGGACGTGATACTTCATAGATACACCATGTACCTAGCGGTTAGAATTTCAAAAACAGTTTCATTGCTCTTACTATGGTGTCCGCTTAGAGATAAAGAGGGCTGTTTGTAGGCCCAAAGCTATACGCTTAGGCCTCACTTCAACAACTCCCGAAAGGTATTAAGGCGAAAGCCTTTAATGTCTCATGCTCACGTCCGTCCGGTGTCCGTCTGTCCGTCCGTCTGTCCGTCCATCCGTTTGTCCGTCCGTCCGATGTCCGTCCGTCCGGTGTCCGTCTGTCCGGCCGTCCGTCCGTCCGTCCGTCCTCTGTCCGGTTTGCGTCCGTCCGTCCACACCCCCCACTGCGCATGCGCCAACCCATTAAAAAAAATAAAAATAAAAAACCTCCTTCCACCTCTCTCTCCTCTAGGCCCCTCCCCTCCCCGCGGAGTCCACACCCTCACTGCGCATGCGCGTCCCCTCCCTCTCTCCCCTCCTACAATCACCCTCTCTTCTCTAGGCATCCCTGCCCGCCACGTCCACACCCCCCACTGCGCATGAGTGACTTCCCCTCTCCTACGCTCCCCCCTCTCTCGCCTCGCGACGCCGACGCAGGCAGCGTCTGCTAGCGAGTTTCTTGGTTGAAAAAACCGACGGCTCGCGCTGCACAACCATTCACTGGCCACCCCATATACATGGCAATGGATCTTGACCTGCAAGGTGGTGCCGGTGGGAGATTTCTCATGTGCGTTGTGGAACGATAAAAAAATCGCAGCGTGCGCGTTAACTAAAAGTGGACTGCGGGTCTCTGTGTCCAGTCCGAGTCTTCTGTCTCTCATTGCCCATTGGCAGCGATTGGGATGTTCCAGTAGGAAACACCGGTCCATCACTGCGTGCTTTGCGCCCCCCCAGATTTCTCTCCTGTGCAACGCTGCGATGAGCGCCAGCGTCAACGCCGCCGCCAGTGTAAGCGTTAGCGCCCGCTGCTTCGCATCTACACATCGTTCCCTTAAAGGCCAACTCCGGCGATTTTTTGACCGTGTCAGGATAATGGTGCTTTTATGTTCCTGATAGAGGTGTGCACGGGCTTCGGGTAGCCCGAAAGACCGAGCCCGGCCCGGCCCGCGGGCCGGGTTCGGGCGGGCCGACGTCTTCTCATTCCGGGCCCGGGCCGGGCTCGGGCTACATTGTTTTTTTTTTTTCGGCGGGTCCTGCCCGATGCAAAGCCCGAATCAAACTCAAAATATGCGTTGTGCTGCAACTGTTTTCCATCGCATAGCGCCTTCTCCGCGACCGCCCCCCACCTCCTTTCTCGGTTCTTCTTTCCTTTAGCCACTTTAAACGCAAGGAGAGAAAGTGAAGTCACACACGATGAGCTTTGTGATTATCAGTACACGGAATAATTCTCTCTCCACATCTGAGGTACTAAACTTCTCGAAGAACAGTCTAAATATTCAAGCTTACTATGCTTGTGAAACAGATATTGGCGATTGCGGCTACCAGCGCGAGCAGCGAACGGACCTTCAGTTGGGCGGGATATGCGCCGGAGCGCCGCACTTCACTGAAGCCCGAATCATTGGACAGCTTATTTTTACACGACAACTTGTAATCATTGCATATAATGACTGTCGCATGTCGTTGGCTAATGTTTCACATTGATACGGTGAATGAAATGCCACATTATCAGAAAACGACGCCTTGCCACCTCAACAAACCTTCATAATGTCAGGCCGGACTGGGCCGGGCCCGGGCTTTTGTTTTTTGTACGTCGGGCCGGGCCGGGCGGGCTCGCAACCATCTAGCGTCGGGCTCGGGCGGGCCTTCGACGCAGCCAGCGGGCCCGGGCCGGGCTCGGGCTCAAAAATTCGGCCCGTGCACAGCTCTAGTTCCTGAGACACTCTTGTCACGCGCCCGATAGCTGAAATGCTCAGAAAAATTCGAAAATACTTTTTAATAAGCAAAAAGGTGCAATACCGAAACCGAAACCCAACCGAGTGTACTGTCCAAGTATGACGTAGTAGTTTGTTACGAACCGGAAGTCGTGCAAGGCATGCTGGTCCCGCCGGCGCGGAATATCACACGTTCCTCCACAGAGAACAGAAAATCGCACACCAAACCAGCGAAGCGCCGGCCAAACACCGTCAGCTTGTGACCAGCACAATATACGCTGTAGCGGCCAAAGTTAGCGAACCCATCGGCTGCGTCACTTCCGTCGACCGGCAAACCAACACGTCACACACGCAATGTTGCCAATAATTGTGGGAAGCCGGGTGGGCGTTTGCAGAAAATCTTTAAAATTAATTTACAAACAATCAGCGCATGTCTCAAGCTTGAAATTTGGCATAAATGACGGAAATGTGCAAAGGAACATACCCAGCGAATTTCATTGAGATCCATTGACCTCGAAAAACCTCCGGAGTTGGCCTTTAAGCGGGAGATGGTTTAATCTTTAAGACGAAAGCCTTTAATGTCTCATGCTCACGTCCGTCTGGTGTCCGTCCGACCTCCGTCCGGCATCCGTCCGTCCGTCCGTTTGTCCATTCGTCTGTCTGTCTGTTCATCCGTCCGTCCGTCCGTCCGTCCATCCATCCATCCATCCGTCTGTCCGTCCGTCCGTCCGTCCGTCCGTCCGTCCGTCCATCCGAGCTCTGGCACGGAGCCAGGTGGCCGCCGGGATGCGCAGACGGAACGCCGGTCGCGTCGGACTCTATAGCGCTCGCGCTTTGCTTGCGTAGCGTCGCTGTGCCCAGAGTTTGCAATCATTCTGACGCACGCCGTCTCAATGGACCCAGGCGTTCACGGAATACACTTTCCAATTTACAAAGGGCCCGTCAATTTAAGAGCTGGAACGCGGATGGCGTTTGCACGATGCGCAAAGCGCGAGAAAATACTAACGCATGCGGCCGGAGGAAGATGAGTCTCGCGTCTCGCTGCGATTCGCGGTAAAAAATTAAAGAAGAAAACACGCACCCATTCGGTTTGTGTCTTATCCCACTGAGAGTGTAAAAGAAAAAAAGACATGGTATAATCAGTGGAATGGCCACACGCTTTCGCCGAACACACTTTGGAATGTACAAAGTGTCCTTCAATTTCCAGAATGGAATTCTATGGTGTAATAGCACCTAGCGTCATCATGTTTTTTTTCAATGAGCATTCCGGAATTCGCACCCAGCCAAACGGAACTTTAGGATTGGTTCAAATATGACAAAAACCCCAATAAAAAAAAAATAAAAGGTCCAAGAAAAAGTACGGAACGCTTCAAGATAAGAGTATTATAGAATACACATATCAGAGCATGAGACCACATTACTGCCAGGATAATTAATTAATATTATTAGCATGAGTTCGCTGAAAGGGTAGAGGGTTCCCTCGTGAATAGCTCTTATCGCTGCGCCATCTGGAGGAGGAGATCTCAACCACGTGCTTCTTTCTACGCGGCCTCTGCGATCCGCTTTAGCAGCAAAACAGCGCGCTGCCGGAGTTGATTACAAAGGCCACGCAAAGCCGAACGGAGCTCAACTCGTTAAGTGCGCTTAAATCAATTGAACGAGGTAATTGAAAGAGCAGACTGTTTTCCTGTTGGTATGTGCCAACTTAAAGAAGCACTGACACAAAATTTCGAAGGCGAGATAATGAGCGAAATAGATTTAGGTGGAGACATACACAACATCTACGAAATATCATGACAAATATATCCTAGAACATATTTAAATCAATTTTAAAGTGCCTGCCGCGCTACTGAGCGAGATGCCGAGCCCCTCGCGACGCCGACATCAACGCGGCGGCAATGTAAACAAACCTACGTCACGAGTTTGTGTTGGCTGGTTGCTGGTATGCGCCTTGCGCATACCAGCAACCTTGAGGTATACCAAGGTTGCGCATACCAGCAACCTTGCGCTTGAGGTATACCTGCGATTTCTTCCTTCGTGCCTGCGGCTTTGCGTCTGCGGGCTGTGCTGGCTGTCAGCGCGGCGCCCGCTAGCGCACGCTCTTGCGCGCGGCGCCCACGTCAAAGTTTTGCGTGGTCACGTGGCTAGCTGTGTTTACCTTGTCGCCGGAACTGTTCCTACCTAGCTCGGTGCTCTTTGGAGCCCAAACTACGACTGGACTCTCTAAAAACGTCTCTAAATAAATAACCGTCACGCACTCGCGCAAACCAGGTTTCCAACAGTGATAAGTGGGTCATAAGCTACCTATTGCAAACAAAAAAAAAAGGTTAAAAATTTCTGTGTCAGTCCTCATTTAATGGCGAATACCCACTACAGAATTCTTTCCTTTCACTCTAAAATCTACCCAAGTGAACGGAAGTTCACCAAATACTAGGAGCTAGCGCCAATACAGAGAGTTAAATGAAACATCAAGGTCGCTTTCCGTGGCAACTTTCCGTGACAGAGTACATTAGTTTTCTAAACGTTTGCCTCTTTTTTTTTCTAAACGCTTCTTACGTTCTTTTTCCTGGAGGCACAACCTAGCGCTCACCCAAAATAATTAAGTGCGTATTACTCTAACTCGCATTTCTTTTTAATATACAAGCTGTTATTAGTCGACCCTTCGCTGTTGTCGTTACGCAGCTCGGGAAAAGGAATGTGCAGATGCGGACGAGGCGAGAGGAGGAGGGGAGGATGCCACCAACGCGAGGCCGCGTTGGGCACGAGGAGGAGAGGCGCCAGGGTTGCCGTTGGGTGGACAGGAAAAGGGGCCAGAACTGACGCCAAAAGTAGCCAAAATAGCCATGTCTATTGACATTATTGCCAAATTTTTAGCCAAATAGAACAGAAGCGGTATTCTCAACAGAGTCTTTATACAATTGATGAATAAATAAAACCACAACCATTTTGAATAAGTAAAACCACAAGTTTCAAAAAGAGCCATGGCGCCAACTGGAAATTTTTGTCGCCAACGGGGTCCGAAAGTAGCCAATTTGGCGCAAAGTAGCCACCAACGGCAACCCTGCAGAGGCGTGGTGTAGACGAGGTGACTTGCCATGCGTGTAAGAGCGGGGCTTCATATTGGCCGCTGGCTTTTCGATGATGGGCAAGACTTCTCGTACGCCCGCGGAAGAAGCCGCACGTCGCGGGCGGCAGTGGGAGTTGGGCCGAGAGCGCTTCGCTGTTTCGACAGCTTTCACTGCGTCGAATTGGATTTTCTTTTTTTCTTGGCGCAAATACAAATAAAGGCGAAGATGAACACAAGAAAACACCTGGCGTACTTACACTCCATAACAACTTCGCTCTGAAGTACTCTCTTCAGCTGAAGCAGGCAGTCCGCTTTGTTGACTGTTCACGTAATTGAAAGAATGCGGCAGTGGTTTTCTGACGAAAAGGGCCACCCTTCTAACCCGGAGCACAGGCAACTCCACGAGGGAAGCAGCTACTTTTATTGAACAGTGCTATCTTAGATGTGTGTTTGGTGCTTCTTCTAAAACATTGTATCTCTCAATATTGGCGAGAATGGCACTGCTGATGCACTTTTGCGCCGATTGTAATTAAAATTATGTATTTGGCACGAAACCTTTGCGGGTAGTGCGACGATCCTTGACCGATGAAAATTTTAAATGTTACGATTACGAAACGTGTCGAGCTGGAAAGAAGATTGCAGGAAATGTGCTCTGAAACTTATGGAACCCACTATAGGGCTATAGCAAAAGCTTTAAGATATAGATCCCCGAAATCGGCTAATTATAAATTGGTGGTCCGGTTAGGATGTTTATAACGTGCTTTGAACGCATTTTCGGTGACCCACGACGGGAACTCTAATGAATTTTGTAAAATATTTTAACGAACTACAATTTGAAAGTGCTGCTAGTGTTACGAGTCACGCTAAATATCGTGAATTCACCGCTAATAAAAAAAACTCACAGGGTCCCTTACGTATTTGCCCAAGACGACTCGAAGGCGAAAGCCATCTTCGTTTTCTCTTCAGTCGATGTATCGATCCTGCCCCACCACTCTTCGTAACATGGTTTTCCACTGGCTCCGTGATCGGCCTACCTTCGACCAAGCAAGGGGTGTCATGTAATGACGTCACGATGTGTGTTTAAGGACGTCACCATGTGACGTCACACTGACGTTGTAATGACGTCATAATTTTTGGTGATCTGTGACGTCTTGGTGACGCCATATGGTGACGTCATCACTTGATGAGTATTTTTTGCATCGCTCGTGTTCTCGCCTCCAAGGTGGGATGATGAGAAATAACTAGTTGCGAGTGCAGCGGTTGTCTTGTCTTTCTTCGTTCTTTTCGTGCCTTGTCTCAGTGCGCTGCTTCCCACGTAAACATGAACTATCACCAACTCGCCCAACTTTCAACTTTACTGGGATGATGAGACATCTAAGGCTTTTGCCTCAATAATCACTACTGAATTTTGACGTGCACAAGCCCCGATACACTTATGACATGCGCCGTAGCGGGGTACGCCGGGTTAATGTCGAGCTCCTCGTGTTCTTTAAGGTGAACCTAAATATAGGCCGACGGGTGTTCTTTGCGTTTAGCCCCCTTCGAAATGCGGCCACCGCGGCCGGGAATCGAACCTTCGCCCTCAAGCTTTACAGCGCAACACCTTATGTGCTAAATAACCACGGCTGGTTGACTTCACCAGTGGTAAATATCTGTTACACAGCGAATTTATTCCAAATGTAATAGCAGATATGTTGAGGGTTTGCTTTATTTGCTACCTACAAATTACTATTTAGTTAGCAAGATATATTTACCTCCTTCAAGACGAGCAGGAACCTGAAAGGACGGAGCACTAGGACTACTCATGACAATGAAAACACTCCCCTGAACTGAAAAAAAAAAGAAAGATCACAGCACGAGCGGCATAAATTATCGGAATATGTTAATGCATTCCCCAGTTACTTTATGATGCCCAATGCTTTTTCAGAACATTTTGCTCTTTCTCCCGACTTCAGCGCTCGATCGATATTTCACGCTGTCCACTAGGATGCATCCGTAATTTGTGCATCGTCATCTGTTGGTGAAGCGTGGTGCATGTTCATACTCCATCTCAATGCGGCACGCACACTGTATCTCTTTATAAATAACTGCGCGCAATCCAGCATGCGCGCGTACGCTGTCCTGCTTTCAAGAGCGCAGAAGCAAAAGAGCATGGATGGATGAACCTGGTGGCCGAGTCCCGAATATAGGCGCCGCGTTTAGGCTATTGATGCGCAGGGTGATGATGCTCAAAACAAACTAAAGCAGATGGGCAGTAGAAGAAGAGGAAAAAGAGTAAGAAGAAAGTCACAGTTTCACCGCAAGGGTGAAGCAATGAATGCGATAGCAAAAAATTGTAATGTTAGACGAAGTGAGGCTGGCAGCTAACTCTTTTTGGATCCGATCTCACGCAACTCTAGAAAACGCTTGTTTAAGAGAATTCTCTTCGCGTTGAGAGCGCAGCACGCAGAAGGGTACGCCGGCCCGGCCGCCGAGAAGGGGAGATGAGAAGGGGAGATAAAGCGCGCGCCCGCGCCCGTAAAATCGAACGTCGACCCCCCCCCCCCCCCTCCGCTGTCGGCCGCCGAGAAGGGGAGATAACGCGCGCGCCCCCGCTCGTAAAATCGAAGGTCGCTCGAGGGACCCCCCCCCCCTCGCGTCTTTTCACGCTCACGAACGACCGGCGGGCCCGGTTATATATATACATATACATATACGGCAAATGACGCCGACGCCGACGCCGACGGCGAAAACCAGCCGCGAGTGTCCATATAATTGCTATCGCAATAAAAGAGCAGCATAACAGGAGGTATAAAAGGAAGATGATGAACAAAAGAGGAAACAGAGGAAGTAGAAAAAATGAAGCGGAGGAAGTGGGGAAAAACAGATTAGTGAATCACGGTCACTGACCAAGTCTTAGAAACTCACAGGTCCCTTGACTCAAAGGCGAGAGGAACCTTTTTTTTCGCAGCCGATGTATTGCTACTCTCACGCCCTCACCGAAAGCTTTCTGCACCTAACGTGGTTTCGCAGTGCCTCCGTTATCGGCTCACCTTTGACCAAATGACGATGTCATGTGATAACGTCATCATGTGACGTCATGACGTCACAAAATTTTGTATCTGTGACGTCTTATGTGTCTTATTTTGTATCTCTGAGTTCTTATGTATCTGATTTTGTATCTGTGACGTTCATATGCTGACGTCGTCACGTTGCGATTCTTTTTAATCACTCGTTATGACGCGCCGACGCCAACGGTCAATTTGCACGTTTAATGATACATCTAAAGCTTTCGCCCCTCAGAACGTTCTATGTTTCGGGACCGCAAACGTGTACTGCATGCAAGAAATCCTCGCAGGGGCTGCGAAATGTGTAAACTTTTTCAAACTATGTGTTTCCACTTGCACATAAACTGGCCCGAGGTCGTACCATGGTTACAGCGCATTAGTAAACAGTAGTGTGAATATTTATGGCGTACAAAAAGCCTTATGTCATAGCCTGTTTTGCCAGAGGGTCACCTCTAGTAGGTACGATCATTTTATTCTAGGGTATTTGTACTTGACACAAATGAGAAAGGCATCCGGAATTTTTATCAAAACAATTTTGGAATTTGCAGTAAAACGTTGACGCCGTGCCTTAGAAACTCCGTGTTTCGTGTTCGCCCTGCTATTTCTTTAAGGATACCATGAAACGTGGGAGTACATGTATCGTGGCAGTCCTTGCATCCCGCTTCTTTCTTTCTTTTGATCCCTTTGTTTCTTCCCCCAGTGCAGGGCAGCAAACCGGACGCGCGTCTGCTTGACCTCCCTGCCTTTCATGCCTTTTCTTTCTTCTTTCTCCTCCTCCTCATCCGCCATGAAACGTGGGTATGACCACACACAGTATGACAAACGCAGTATGACCACACAGGAAGGAGAAAAATAATTTTAAGTACTCATATATCCCAGGGTACAATTCAGTACAATTCATTATAAACGAATACCTTTATCACAGCTGCGATGTGATTAAGATCCTCTTTTTCAATAGTGCTAAGTGAATGTAACCTCCTTCTAGATTTGTGGTTGAACAAGAAATTTGAAATGTTCAGTTCGGTTCAGTCCAGTTTCAGTTTATTATTCATTCGAAATACAAAGGTTCATGGTTAGTAGTATGCAGACGAAGGTCCCAAAGTCGAGCGACTGCAGCGGGACCCTCGGGACTCTTTATTATGTTATTGTCCCAGCGGGACTATAACATAAAAAATAATAAATTACACAACATGTCAAAATTACACAACGCAGACGGAAATGTTGACGACAATGTGTCAATGGGTCATTAAAGCTTTGCATTCCTGTCCTGCTGTGACCACGAATCTTTTCTAAATTACCCCACATGCTCTGTGTGACTGACATGCTTCGAAAGAAAAGCGGCGAGAAAGCCAATTGATTTTTGCGCTCACAATTTTTGACAGAGCCTCATCTACAAGCAGACCTTCCGTTTACACAAAGAAAATGAAAAATAAGGGTCGATCTTGTGACAGTGCGGTGCATGTTTGCCATTGCTAAGAGATCAGAAAATAAGAAAGTTCCAGACGTTTTCAAACTCTACAAATGTCCAGCATTTACGCGAGAAAATTGACAATTCAGTCGTCCACACTACATCGTTTATGCTAATATCGCTTGTTTAAACAGTTCGTAGCCATTCTCACCACATTTCACACTCGCGTAATCCAACGGCTACAAATTGTTTTGTAACGTGCAAAAATTACCATTTGATGATGTTTGGTGTGGACTAGAAGTGGCTTCTTTGCAACAGTCTAAAGAGCAGTTATCTACGGATCACTCTGGTTCCGAGAGAAAATGCAAGAACGTCATTTAACATCGTTATCTCGTCTAATGTTTCTTAGCATAATGTGACGTTGTGTTAGCGTAGTTGAGGGAAAATATGACAACGAGAAGTGGCGGACGATAAGGGGGAGAAAGAATATGCATATTACCTCGAAATGTGGGTAATTTACATGTTTTCTTTGCGATCACGGCAACGAAAGTGGCAAAGATAACTCGGGCAAGTATAAAACTGAGCGCAGCATCGCAGAAGTGGAAGGGGGGTACATTTAAATCACTGTCTGTTTATCTCTCGCCTTTTAGTGCAAACGCAAATGCAGCATAGCGTGGCTCTGCATATTGCATGAGCCTGCCAGGCGTGAAGTGAACTAGGTGGAAACTTTCTCAGCCACCCACTTTTCAGTGCCAAGAGAAACAGATTATGCATGGCACGTCACGGCCACTTTTTCAGACAAACATAGTCTCTCGAGGAGTGCAACCACTGCATTCATAGACTGAAAATGAAAACTATGAAGCATGATGTGCGAACTATATTTCGCGTCAGTAAGATCTTTGTCAATGTCTTAAAATATGTCACTGTGCCAAAGGTGTCGCTGACGTCTTGTCAGTGACATCTTAAACACAATATTGGAGAGCGCATGAAGTGACGGGGCTAGTAGGGTTTAACATAAATTTAGGATGACGCAGCGAGTCATGGAAATAAAAATGATACTTGTAAACCTAAGGGACAAGAAGACAGTAGAGTGGGTCAGAAAACAAACGTCTCTTGAGGACATCTTAGCCGAAATTACGAAGAGGAAATGGACATGGGCAGGGCATGTAGCGCGAAGGCAAGATAACCGCTCGTCTTTAAGAGATAACCGCTCGTCTTTTTGTACGGGGTCGTGGTCCTAGTCAAGCCCGTGAAGAGGCTTTTTGACCCCAGCCCTCAGCATCCCAAATGATGGAATGTTGGAATGAATAAAGTTTCAAAGCAACAGAGTGGACCTCAAAAAGAAGGCAAGCGCGCAAAGGGGATGCAGATAGTTAGGTGGGCAGATGAGATTAGGAACAATAAAACTTCCTGCTGGGCGAGTCTTACGTCGCAATCTTACGTACGTAAGATTGCGTCGTGACTGAGCATGGTGATAGTGCAGGCTGTATTTCTTTTCTCATTTTTTTTGCCGACTTATGGTCCAAAAAGTGGCACTTCACACTGGTTTTACATCAGATGGGACAGCACAGCAAATTAAATTAGATTAATCTCAGTTTCACAAACGCAGTGGACAAATTTCTACGAAACCACTCCCTGGACAACCGACCTGATATCCTCGATAAAAATCCTGCGTAATTGGGTCCCAGCCAGTTATGGACACGATTCAAAGTAATGTTTTACCTGACGTGCAAAAGAATCTCAGGGCGTTGCATTTTGCGTGCACCCCTTTCGCT
This sequence comes from Rhipicephalus appendiculatus, assembly GCA_030522465.1. Classification (NCBI taxonomy): domain Eukaryota; kingdom Metazoa; phylum Arthropoda; class Arachnida; order Ixodida; family Ixodidae; genus Rhipicephalus; species Rhipicephalus appendiculatus. The sequence goes on along the minus strand of JALIZH010029482.1, from coordinate 14,532 downwards.
ACTAATGAGCAACTTTACGTAGCACTTGTCTTCTATTGTGTGAATCTGCGCTAGCGCTTAGGATCCCCAGCCATTAGGTTAGGTTAGGCTAGGCCATGCGGTGCCAGGAGCGAGAGTGTACACTGTAGAGTAAACTCGCTCGCCATGTACATCAACGAACAATGTTCTTTGTTAGGGTATTGATCAAATTGCCTTGCCCTTCTTGTTGAGGCCTCAATAATGCCACTCTGGACAGCTCAATCCGCTCCTTGGAGTGAATCTGCGTAGGAGGAGGTGACGCTTTCCGGGCACGTTTTCATCTCTGCTATCCCTTTTCTGTCCGCCTCCGCGGTTACTACGGTCTTGTTGCCACAGACCGAGAGAACGTGCCACTGCATAAATTTCAGTGCTCATGTAGCGCTGCTTTCTTCATTGAATTATCCGCTTTATCTGTAGCGGCATACACCGATTTCTTTCTTTCTTTTTTTTTTTTTTTTGAGCTCAGCAAAACAGGAAAGAGAAACTCATTTCCATCTCCTACAAAATAGCGTCACTATTTCGGGGGGTGATTCCAAGCACAAGATGATGATTGCCATCTTTCAACATTGTTTTGTTGAATGGAGACAATTTCTCGTACAATCCCCTGCAGCTACGAACCACACAAACTCAAATGCATTCTAGCGAAAGGCCACCAATCTTAAATTTCATCGCCCTCAAGCGACAAACGATAGAGAGTTGCCTCGCAGCATAAACACATTCACCGGAATGGAAGTTGTGCTTATGTCATGTAGATTTGCCTAGGCCGAGCATGCTCAGATGTTTAACAGTGAGGTAAGAGCTTGCAGTATACAACTACTATCGTTTTCTTGTCCGTTCCCGGATGTCGCGGAAAAAAAAAGAAATCAAGATTAAGGCAGCTTGACACTAGGGGTGCAAAGCCTGAAGGAGTTGCGGAGCTTGGCGGCCATAATTGTGTCTCATTATTTTTCTCTATCTTTCTTCCTCTGTTTCAATGTTTTTTTTCTTTCAATATTTCAATATTTCTTTTTTCTTCAGTGTCTTTTTATTGCGATAGCAATTATATGGACAGTCTCGACGGGTTTTTGGCATCGCCGTCGTCGTCATGTCGCGTATAAAGTCCAAATTGATAAGATCCCCCAGTTCATCGTACTTTCTACCCGCGGGTAATAGCGCGCGAGCGGGAGCGCTGAGCGCGGCCGAAGCAGAGATCAAACAAGCCGGCCCATTTCCGTTGCTCCGAGGCGCATGTGATAAGATCCACTCGCCTGTTAGATCGGCCGTAGAATGCTCAAGCAGACAGAAAATGCCCCGCCCGTCTTCAAAGAGCGTGAAAAGACGCGAGGGGGGGGGGGGTACCTCGAACAGAAAGTGCGACGTTTGATTTTACGAGCGCGGTCGTCACTGGCGCGCGCGTTATATGGCTATCTCGGCCGCCGTCAGCGGGCGTCTCGCATACCCTTCTACGGTGCGAAAAGTGTGCCTGAAGCGGTCGTATTCTCTTACACCAGCATTTCGTAGAGTTGCGTGAGATCACATCCAAAAGAGTCAGCTGCCAGCCTCACTTCGTATAACATTACAATTTGTTGCTATCGCATTCATTGCTTCACCCTTGCGGTGAAACTGTGACTTTTTGTGTTTATTTATTTCTATTTCTTTGTTTCTCTCGCTTTTTTTCTTTCCATTTCTGTCTCTCTCTATGTCGCTTTCTCTTTCTCTCCTATCTTTATCTCACTGTCTGTCTCTGTTTTTCGCTTGCTTTCTCTTTCTTTCAATATTTTTTCTCTACGCGCCACAGTGGTCTAGTTGTTATGGTAATTGATTGCTGATCCGATAGTCGCGCGATCAAATCCCGGTTTGGCGGCCGCATTTTCGACGGAGGCGGAAATGCTTGAGGCCCGTGTACTTAGACTTAGGTGTTCGATAAAGAACCCCACGTGGTCGAACCCCAGGTTTCTGGAGCCCTCCACTACAGCGTCCCTTTTATAATATCGTGGTTTTGGGACGAGACACCACAACAATTTTATCTTTCTCTCTATTTCTTTCTCTCTCTTTCTCTCTTTCTTCCTAGTTCAGCACTTCTTTCTCTCTATATCTCTCCTTCTCATTCTTTAAATAGTATGTTTTACCGTCACCTCACCCTCCTTTCCATTCTCTACTCCCTTGCTATGCGATACTATGCAATGCTATGATATGTTATGTCAGCATATCTCCAAATTAAAAAAAAAAAACATTATTCTGTAAACTCCATATTGAAAGACAGCCCCTGAAAACATGGTTAAAAAGAAAATGTATTTTTGTTTCTTCTGTTAACTGCCGTCTTTGTGATGTGCCGGAGACAATAGAACATTGCTTTGTTAGGTGGCAAGAAGCTCTTGTGTTCTGGGATGTCTATCAACGAACTCTGAAGCAAAGTTCTGTAATCAATTCTTACACCGTACGTTATCTTTTGCCAACATCGCTTGATGAAGTGCCGTTTCTTATGTTTTCCTTCATGGATATGCACAGGTTATGGAAGACACGTACGCAGAATCGTAACGCAGAGCCCACCGTTTCTTCAAGCAGGCATTTTATTCGAGTGCTTCTTCCCCTAAAGCTAATGAGAACTAACAGGCATTGATGCCAAGGAAGGTACAGGGGACGTTAATTGTAGTAATTAGGATATAAATGTGAAGAAACTAAAGTGGACGAAAAGGTAACTTGCCGCTGGCAGGGACCGAACTTGCGGGCTTGGAATAACGCGTCCGATGCTCTACCAACTGAGGTACAGCGGCGTTCATCCTCCCGTCCACACTAAGGGGTATACGTGTATGTTCATTTAAACATGAGAGTGTTAGCCAGCGCCGCTAGTAGCCTTGACGGCGAGTTTGGAACACTCTTTTTCGGCCTGTTGGCGTCACGTAGACGGGAATTCATACCAGTCATACGGTAGTATATTTTTTCTCTTGTTTTTTTTTTTTTTTTTTTTGAACGCGGTTTCAAGCATGGGCGTGGCTTTGTAGTAGAATACTTTGACTGCCACGCTGAAAACCTGGTCTTGATTCGAACGCGAACCATGATGTTGATCCGATTTTTGTTAGGCCATGTGGGTTTTTGTAACGCACGACGCGTTTATCACGTTACCGTATGCAATGAGCAACTTGCGAGGCGGCGAAGTTTTGAATATAGCTCTGTGCTGCCACGATGGTACGGTATTTCCGAACTACCCTACGGTAAACCGGTCCTGCTAATGCACTCTATCATCTCGGCGACGAACATGAGTAACCCGAGTTTGGGGTGAATCATTACGCTGGGGACAGATGCCAAGATTTTCGTGTTTCGCCAGCCGAGTCCACAACTCGCAAACACTGAAATCGCAGCCCTGGAGTTCGGTCTCGCTTTACACTCTTAATCATGTCCTGCTTAAAGTGTCAGTGTATAGCCCGGAAACGAGACGAAAAATCTAACGCCTATAGACTGTTTGTTTAGCCGGCACAACCTCTAGGCCGCGCCGCCCGTAGCCGTCCCGCTGCGTAGTAGTTTTCTCAGCGGCTCATCTCATAGGCGGGACTGAAATAGGCCGGAGATTTTTCGTCTCGGATCCTGGCTAGTTAGAGGGCCGACTACAGAGATGTCCGCGCTACGGTGTCCGCCATCTACGGTGCATCCCAGCTTCGGCGCGTCCTGGCTATAAGCGGTGCATGAAGCGGCGAAGCGAAAATTAATTTTAAGTCACCTTTAACGCACTTACTGAGGCCGTGGAGGCTTAGACACACATTTTATGACATATATAACATATACACACATATTACATTCAGAAATAAATCACAGAAAATTCACAACATACACACGCGGATTCGAACTCGCGACCACTGAATCAGCAAGCGCGTACGCTAACCATTACACCACATCATGCCACGGCGCGCATTGTAAAATAACGGGGGTTTATATGCACCAATTGACTGGCGTATTAGTGCATTGGAGTTCGTTATTATGCATGAAGCGTTCACTGATACGTAAGAGCACATTTTTTTAGTGATATTCGTGAAAATATATGTGGTGTCACTCAAGTTATTGCTGGGAGCATGCTTGAAGCGAACTTGGTATAAAAGATAAAACTGTGACGCCTATGTTTGGCACTGGCGCCTCAGTGACATTTAAAGAATCTTGGCGTGCATAATACGCGAGTTCTACTCATGCTCGCCGTCACCTGTTGCCTTTCGTGCATTGGACGAGATGTCAACGTCAAGATTTGTTCGCCGGGGAACGTGAGCTCGCAATAAATCCGCGCCAACCGCACAGAGGCGTAGCCGATTACCGACGGAGAATCGCCGTGTTCTAAGTACCGTCGCTGGCCGCTTCCCCGCCGACGGTTAACGGGCCGATAGCCGATATCGTCAGTAAGCCTATTCAGTTTATTGCGAAGCCGTAGTCGACGGTGCTTCAGAAAAAAGTGCTCACGCTCGTTTGCGAGAATGTTTTACTGGTTACTGTTGATGGGTCGACCCTCTCCGCGTAATAATTACACTCTGAGGTGAACATGCGCTGATAATCGTTCTATTGCAGGACATATATAATATGTCATCACGCCCGAGCAAGTGCGGTGCACCGTGCACGCATTACAGCTGAACGTCGCATGGCAAGGAACTCATCTTGGTTCTAAACGTTGGACAGTGAACGAAGCTTTCCCTAAAATGAATGACACTGCCCCAGCAGACATAATTTTTGCTACAATAGAAACTGTGACACACGTTAGCGTGTATCATGGAAGCGAGGAGCTGGCGCTGATTGTATGCTGCATCGCGGTCACTCGGCGGAATGCACCGCGGACAAAATGCCGTTGACGGCACTCGCGCGACAGACTTGACTCGTGAGGTGGGCTGTCCACGCTGGAGACACGGTGGCTCGCCGTTCGCCGCTGTCAGGCACGCAGTGCGCATGTGGGAATTAGCTGCTAACATGGACTGGATCTTATTATCGGCAGTACTTATCCCAGTAATATTTGCGACGTTCTGTTACGACTCCATCAGTAGCCATACTTTTGAGGACATCTCAATTCACGCCGGTATACAGCTATCCCTTCGCGCGACAGAAACTACCTCAGACTCGTCGCAAGGACGAGAGTGCATGCGCTCAAGTCACAATGGATGATGCAATATTTTTCACAAAAGTTTACTGAAACATTTGTGGGAAGCCAGTCCATGCGATGTATAAGGAATATTGGTGCGAAAGGCACCTGCATGTGCAGTGCTTAAATATATACAAACTTCGTGTTTTGATAACTGTCTGGCACATTTAGCCGCAATTATACCGCTGCACAAACGTATGCTGGCTATATGCACACAGATGCATTTGTATGCGCACAGAACCTATGCAAGTTTGTTGTTCTAGAGTGCATTGGTAACTTTCTTGTGTGTCACGTTAGTCTGTTGTTCTAGAGTGCGGGGGGTAACCGAAACCATCGAGTCCTAGCTATACACAGATGCTGCAGGACGATGTATGATGCATGCTGCTTTTAGTGCAAGCTGGATTCTTTAATTGTGCACATAAAAAACGGTTCTGCCGCAGTGCAACAGTGTTCGCGAGGAATTGAAGCTGCTGAATTATGCCACATGTTTGCAAGATCAGCAACGTAAATTGGCTACTTGTCGAACAAGAACGCGTTCAACGGGGGGTGGGGGGGCTCTGTGATGAACCCCCCCCCCCCTGAAGGAGAACGTTGCGCATGCTTACGTATATATACATCCACAGACGTGCGCACTTGGCACTGGCACATACGTTCGAGGGGAGATAGGGGAGATTTCAAGCTTGTATTATTGTTTTGCAAGAAGCATCCGCACTTAGGCGTTGCTTGCCGCGGATTTAAGAGGAATCACAGAACGTCTTTGGGAAAACTAAGAGCATGCACCCCGTGGAAGCTTTCCTGCCCGCAGTTCACTTATGATGATGATGATATTTGAGGTTTAACGTCCCAAAACCACGATATGATTATGACGCAGTTCATTTACTTCGCATGGGATATTGCATACAGGGTCGGCTAACAAATCAAGGTTACGAAGGATGATCTTCATGAAGAACGATGAGCAGTGATGTCCGAAAAAAGTCGTTCAACACGTGATGGCAGCAATACCATGGGGAAGGCCACTCCAGCCCACTGCTGTGCGAAGAAAAAAAGGACGTAGAGAAATGGGCAGCACGAGCAAGTGCGGCGTACAATTTCATTGGGGTATAGGGGGGTGCTGTGGGACATGCGCGTGGGTGAGATGATGTATGGCGTGTGATTAAGAGAGATTAAGAAAACAATCTATGAAACAATAGGAGTCTGGTGATGCGGCGGTGCACAGAAATATCAGGAAGTCCAGTTTCGCGTTTGAGGGATAATATTGTTGTCATATGAAGAAGGAATGGACCTATAGTGGCATGATATCAGCAGTATGCAAGTAAAAAAAATAAGTTAAAATGTAATTTAATCATTCAAATGAAGCATTGAAAATTGAAATTAATGAAAACCAACAGGAACTGAGGCAAAGAAAGGTATGACATGTTTTTTGCAGCCTTGGTAAAAAGAAGTGTTTCACACTCGCCGTCATGGTTGCGAGCGGCACTAACACTCCCAGGTTTAAACGCTGAAATAGCCGATATAGTGGACGAGCAGACGGCCGCCGCCGTAGCTCAATCTGTAGAGCATTGAGCACGTTATCTGAAGGTTGCAGGTTCGGTCCCTGTCGGTGATAAGTTCTTTTTAATCCGCTTTTATTTTTGAACATTAATTACATAATTGCTACTGTACGCTCCTTGGCTTCACTTTCTGTTGGTTTTTGTTAAGGTTGTGTCAAAGAAACAGGCCTTCAAATCTCCTTCTTTCATTCATTCACCATTGACACGAACACAGAAACTGTCAGCCTGCAGCGTGTCTAGACATGCAAATAAAAATAATCACCTTTGTCTTCTTTTTTTTTTTAAATTTCGGTTGAAGTCTGGTGTCACTGGATATCTCTTGCCCATCGGAATCATGTTGGTTGACAATTACTTGACAGATCACGCCAGCTGCATAGTTAACAGATCCTCCTGTGTCCAGCCAGAACAAGCATGCGAGAAACAGCTGCTGTCATGTGTACAAATGTTTATTGTAAATTGTACAAACAACGCCAAACGTAATGCACAGTACTCAGGGAAACAACAAAACCTTTCCATCCACTATTTTTCGGACAAATGTATTCGAACGCTTATCGAATGCCTTTGACCTTTTGGATGACCTTGAGCAACTTGCTGCCCGCAAAGCACCTTGGAAACAACTCCGTGTTTTTCATGACGCTCTGAACAAGACCTAGCGTCTGAGCATATGCACTAGGGTATGTAAGATCCTTGATGTAATAAGTTGTAAAACATAAAATGAGCGCTTTTTTGAAGAGAAGTGTCAGCCTCAAGTTGCCTTCCACTTCACCGCAGTAGAGCACCTTATTGTAATACCCTCAAAAAAATTCTTGGGCAGGTGATGGGCCGGCTTCTGGCGTCTCATCCTGAACAAAAAAAGAAAAGAAAAACAAAAAAGAAAAAACAAGATGACACTTTTAACGTCATGTTGTCATAAGACATGGCATTTTTCCTCATCCCACAAAAACTTGTAGCTTGTAAATAGCTGTTATCAATCTGTTACACAGCTTAACTTTTGTGTAAATAGAAACCATTACACAAGTTAAGAAATACATTTTTTCAAAAGCTGCGAATCGAGCTTTCTAATAATATTTTAACCTAAATTTACCACTGTTATCAGTGAAAACTTCGCATTCTTTGCTCTTAAATACTTGTCCATTTCGACAAAATCTGTGCAAGCGTTGTACACCTGACTGACAATCAGTCGAACTTTCTCAAGTTTCTTCATCAAAGTGTCAACGTCTTCTTTGAAACGAAGCTCCGCTTCGAACGTCAGCTGCAATTAAATACCACAGCACAATCGCAATTGGTTGAGAACATCTTACAAGGGAAGCAGTGTTACATTATACTTACGATTTCTTCACTAAGTAAATAAGATGGCAGGCGAGCTGGTGGGTTCTCTCTGCGCCACTCTACAGAGGAAGAAAGTAGGAGCTTCACTCTTTCTTTGTTCATTCCGGAAGTCTGGCCATGTACCTTCTCTAATGCCTAAGGAGAAAAAAAATGTTGAAAATGTAATTGGCACATTTGGGAACACATGATAAATTTTCAACTTTGAATTAAGGTGCATTGTAACCTAGCTTACTGAAAATTGTTACCATGCTGTTATTCGACAGAACATGATTGTAATAATCATCTATCGCACACTGCAAATGTCCGTGCTCCAAAGAGGTTTTCCAGGCGTTTTATTTTTTCCCCAGTAACACCTGTGGCTGTGATCACTGTTTTGAAGACTATTTGCTGACAATAATTGGATTGACAGTATTTGAAAACGAAGTATAAGTTGGTATATGGCAAAATATGAAAACAAGATAACCAGAAATATACAATTTGTATTTGTAAGCTACCTGATTTTTTCCTTATTTTTTGTGAAGCTGTGCAACCTTTATAAATATTTTTAAACTGGCCTATGCAAGTTAATGTGAATAGATCGATGCTTGGAAAACACTTGCTTGCATTGAACCCACGCTTCATCAACTTACTGCGAGTTTCTTAATAGCCGTTGTTGTATCGAATATTACTAATAAGCTGCAAACGAAAACAACAGTACTTTTATACAGCACGATTAGGTTGCGCTGTCGACTCAGATGAAAAAGAGCGTTAGAAGACGCGAATATCATGTTATCAGCAATGGTCCAAAGAATATAAGACACGTATAAGTTTACCTTCATCAAGAACATCGGCTTGCACAGGGGCGACAGCTGGTGCCATACCCACAAATGCGTTTGTGCATACTTGACTTGGCACTGCGTAATACGAATAGGTAAATGCAACCAGAAGCCGTGGTAATCAATGAAAGAGCACAATAAAAATGCACGTGTATACAATAGCATGGAAGAGGCTACCTATAAAGTTTGCTGCAAATTACGCAACAACGCTTGTTTTAAAAGCTGTCGCAATTCAAGGTGTAAATCTGAGAGTTTTACGACCCGAAACAGGGCACAGGACAACAGGCCCGCAGCACTGACGCACATCGAATTCATTTCATCGCCAGGGCTTCATCACCGCCTACATCCTAACATGGCTTATTACATTCCCCCCGCCGTCAGAACAAGGCACGCTCAGACCCAGAGTTAATTCCGAAACCTCATACTCAACACCACAATGCCACTGGAGCATCGTCACAGTGGCTTGTTATGAACACCGGTGATTACCAACCCTGTGACTGCAGTATTCGAGGACCAAAAAGAAAGAACACATGATCCCTGGAAAAGTTGTACGCATGAGTGCCCGTCCCAATGAAATGGTACTGACGTGTTGGGGACTCGTAACTGCAATTTCATTTACTCTTGGTCGTCAAAACATTTCTCGGCTTTTTTCTTAAAGGTACGAAAAATCTGCAGGCGAGGCGTAAAGAGTTTAATTGTGAGCATATACTAACGTAAATCAGCTGCTAACAAGTACATGCAGCCTTTCATTGTAGCAGTTTATAAATGACCAGAACTGCAGAAAACAATTGAACAGTTTCACAAATAGCACGAAGAGATAGATCATCACGGTGACATCTGTCATGAGTGCCAAGAGTGCCGGAGCTCCATATGAGCTCACAATGAATACTGTCAGCATCACAAAACATGCGCGACTAGAGCAGACGACAGTGAGAACAATGATAACGCGCGCAAACTTATAGAGTTTTTTTTAAAGATCGTAGATATAGCATTATGACAGTTCGGTCCCTTTTTGCATATAGCAGAGCAAGAATACAACACGGCAAACACCAACAACGCCAACATATATGAAGAAAGTACAATCACTTACCCAAGCGGGCATGATGTGCCGGGCTGTGACCACAATATGCGCACCAGTTCGACTTAAATGACGCAGATGCATCCTATGGTCCTGCGTCAACAGATCGCGTGTATCCATCGCAGGCGCACGTATTTTCAAAATTGCAGTGTCCTCGCATCACCCCCCTTAATATCGAGAGAAGTATATCCCTCCATGATCGCCATGTACCGGCTCACACCGCACGCTCAAACACCTCCTTCCCATCGGACTATAACAACTTCGAACTCTCGTTTTCGCCTCCTTCCTTTCTTTTTTTTTTTTTCTCCGCACAAGAGCACAGCAACAGAGTATAACGGCGGCGCGCAATCACGTGGTTATGCTTCCGAAGTCGGCTCTCTTCCTTTTCACGCGCGCAGGAAAGGGAATATAGTGCGCCCCGTGTATACCTCCTCACAGCATTGCTTGCCTTTGCGGCTGACGCTGCTTGCGCATGCGTAAACACCGACACTCGCGCTGCATGCGCCGACATGAACGCGAGCTAAATAGCAAGGATTTCGCTCGCGCGGCCTGCACCCGCGCGCCACAGAAGCTGTAGGCCGCCTACAAGGCGCGCTTGGAGGGTGAGCCCTTCTTTTTCGCACTTGTCACGGCTAACTCCTTCCGCATGGCCTCCTGCAGCCGTGACTTTTTCTGAATTTTGAAGCGTCCCGCCTACATGACATGCGCTAGCCAGGACCTGATTAAGAGTGTAGAGCAAGCGCCCTAGCATGTGGCATAGATAATCATCGTGCCTTTCTCGCGTTCCCGCCAGACAGTCTCGCAGCTTTCAATCTCGCGATTCCAGTATGAACTTCAGAATTATTCCGCTCAGCCCGGTAAACTAGATGACGATTGTGCCAGTGAAACATTTAAAAGCGCAATCTGCTTGCCCCACTGCACATCACTGAAACAGGCTTCCGGAAGAAACTGGCGCCGTGCACTTTCATCTATTTTTTTCTTGCTTTATTTAAAGAATATGCTTATTTGCAAGGTTTTAGGCAAGAATACCAGTAACAAGTAACTACATACGTTACTCGTCAGGCTAACAAAAAAGGAACGCGTTACCGACCTACGTTAACTACAAAATAAGGTAACACGTTACCGTTACCGTTGCAGAAAGAAAGTAAGGCATTTTACTACTGCCGTTAATTGTGTAGGGTTAAGTAGGGCAATATTCAATGTGACGTAGGATAGCTTCCAAAAATTGGTTGGCAACACCGTGTTTCGAGAAGTCCACTTGCCGATGCGTTTGCTCCAGCGACAATCTCTATTCAATAATTTTTGAAATCACTTTAATCACCCATCTTTCGCTGAACTTCTGTCTAGTTTAAATTGACAAATGACGTAGTTTTCATTTTGCTTCTGTTTTTATGAGTTTGTGAGGATTCATACCGACGCGACACAAAACAAAGAACATTTGTAGAGCGAGTCAGATAAGTTAACCAGACAAGAATGGAAAAACCGTAGAGGTCTGTTGAATAAATTAGTCAAAACGAACAGCACAATTCGTTATGATTCTTTTCTCTGGCACTGGCAAACTTCGCCTGGCTGGCTCAAAAGAACACGCATCTGCCCGTATTGCAAAATGAGTTAGCCTTCTTACGTTGTGATATCAGCGGAAGCGAGAACTATCTGGTCATATTTCTAGTATGTAAAGGTACGGAACGCCTTATACACGAATGAAAATGGCGACCTGCACGTGTTTTACATTGCCCCAGATTCGAGGCGCTTCTTTGGGAATTCAAATCGCCCAATACAAATGTTCTGGGAATCGCTAACGCTTTCGATGGTTCTGTCCAAAGGCAATAAGGAAGCCATTATGCAAGCAGAGAGCGAGAGCCACCGTTTTCTGCTGTGCCTGCCTTCAGTTCCATTACAAGATGAAACACGGAATCTTTCGTCGAGCACTTTGCATATATCTCTTTAAAATAATTGCTTTGGGCTAAGCAACAGCGAGTTCATCTCTCACTGCAATTCCGTCCGTACTGCTTGCCAAGCACCAGTGAAAACAGGAAAAAAAGCCAGCCTGAAGAAGCCAACCGTAAATTCAGTGTTGTGGGGCAAGGATATTAATTCAATTTTCTTAATCTTATTCTCCTTTCCCAAGTGGTATTCTATTTTTTTGTAGGTACGTAAATGATCTCGCGAGGTAATGTTTTGGTTATCCTGTGGTCTCAATGCATCTTGATCCACATAAGCGATGCTGTGGGGAATAATGAGGCTTCTGGTCATATGGTTTTGACAAGCTTCCGCTCTTAAGCGGATACACCGGAACGATACGTAGAAATATTCACCTTTCTTCATTGAAGGGTATAACTGAAATAAAGGCCACAGCTTGGTATATTTAAACAGAAAAGCACCCCGTTGTGCAGCTTCGAGTGCAATGACAATGGCAGACGCCTAAAAAAGGAGTCACTATTCGATGTGATGGCGGCCGGTTGTAAGCAAGCTGTAGAATCTTAAGACTCTTTTTACCAGGCGCCATCCTAGGAAGTGGTTATACAGCATGGTCTAACAATGGCTATTTAGGCACCTGCCTAGAAATTTTTATAATTGGCTCGGAAGGAGCCAAGTTATCAATGAACATTTTTTTTAATACCATCTTGCCAATTTAAACAAGATAATTCTATTCCGTTGTCTGAAGCGATTGTTCGCATGCTGTCGAGGGATTTCTACGACCTGCCCTCGTCACTCAGAAAGCATAGCGCTGTGCTGCTAAGCACGAGGTACCGGGTTCGATTCCCGGTCCCGGGGAGCACTTCACCATGTAACAAACGTAAGGGCTTCATGGTATTTTTCGTGTCAAAATAACGATATGGTTAGGGGACGCGCCGTAGCGGGGGACTCCTGAATGATCTTGCCCGTCTCGGAGTTTTTAACGTATACGTCGGTGTAATTACGAGTGTGTTATGCACATACTTTTTGTGTGGCAACACACACACGCACACGCATACACACATACACATACACACACACACACACATACACGCGCACGCGCTAATTGCAAAACACAATTTGTTGGAACCACAGCTTGATGTAATCAACCAGCACTCATAATTGACCTCGTACGCGCAATCTTTTTGCCGCAAAGGAACGAAAGGCTATAAAGCTTTCGAATGGGTGGTCGATTATTGAACAGTCAAGCGCTTATACAAGGTTTGCAAAAGCCCACTTCGCGCTCGACCGAGCTGCCTAAATGGACACGACGCAGCCAAAGATGCCTAGTGCAAGCAACCTCTCTCACACTCACGCCCCGCTCTTCCAGCTAACCGAAAACTATGACGTTTTGTAGAAGCATTTTATTTATCCCCGAGCAATAGCATGGATTTGTTATTCTTCTTCCTAATACATATCGAATCGTGGCTCCTTGGAGACAGCTGGCTGGAGAAGGCAAGCTTGTTCTCACGCAGCAAAGAGACAAGCAAAATAGTATCCCGTGCATTCAGGAATTGACACCGCATTCGAAGCCTTTTTTTACATCGCAACATTTCTTGTAACGGCGGCTGTTTGCGTGGTATACATTCATGAGAACGTTCTTTGTGCACGGAATGTCATGAATGACGATTGCGAATGCCCGTTACGTAAAAAAAATCGTGAAAAGAAGTTTTCTTCTTGTACGGTAGGCCTAGTTGCGATGTCTTATTAGACGAAATGGCCTGTTGATTCTACGCAGTTAATTTCAGCTAATTTGCGCATTGGGGTCGTCCTCTCTAGAGTGCCTAGTGTTAACTGCCATGGTAAGTAATCTAGACATGAACGACTGAGTGCGAAAATCTTGTTTTTTTTTTCTAGAAAAGTGCGCAGGGTAATTAAATATAGAAGCTGCACATGTACTGATAGAAAGAAACATACACGCCTAAAAAATTACACCATCTCCCGCTAAAGGGAACCATCTGTAGATGTGAAGCAGCGGGCGCTAACGCTTACATTGGTGGTGGCGTTGACGCTGGTGCTCATCGCAGCGTTGCGCAAGAGAGAAAACTGGGGAGGCGCAAAGCACGCAGTGATGGAGCGGTGTTTCCTACTGGAACATGCCAATCGCTGCTAATGGGCAATGAGAGACAGAAGACTCCGACTGGACACAGAGACCCGCAGTCCGCTTTTAGTTAACGCGCACGCTGCGAATTTTTATTGTTCAACAACGCACAGGAGAAATCTCCCACCGGCACCACCTTGCAGGTCAAGATCCATTGCCATATATACGGGGTGGCCAGTGAACGGTCGTGCAGCGCGAGCAGTCGGTTTTTTCAACCAAGAAACTCGCTAGCAGACGCTGCCTGCGTCGGCGTCGCGAGGAGAGAGAGGGGGGGAGAGTAGGAGAGGAGAGATAGGGGGACGCGCATGCGCAGTGGGAGTATGGACGCCGCGGGCAGGGATGCCATGAGGAGAGAGGGGGGTACGTAGGAGGGGAGAGAGGAGGGGAGGCGCATGCGCAATGAGGGTGTGGTTGCCGCGGGGCGGGATGCCTAGAGGAGAGAGAGGGGGACAGGAGGCTTTCATTTTTATTTTTTGAAAGGTTTGCGCATGCGCAGTAAGGGTGGTCACGCCGCACACCACCACCACCACCACCGGATTAAGCTTCGCCATAAGATGCTTCACATCTAAAATATTCCTGCCTCCCGAACTTTGAATACA
>JALIZH010029481.1:0-11767 GCA_030522465.1 Rhipicephalus appendiculatus | reverse complement strand
TGGAGTGTGAGGGGTGTTCATTGTTTGCGTTCACTTTGAGAAAATATACAAATGATAAGTAAGATCTCTGCAGATGGAGCGACCACTCATTCGATTCAACGTAGAGACTTTCTACAGGGCTAGTGCAAAATGCGCCCGTGGCTAGGCGAATGCCTAGGTGGTGGGCAGGATCAAGCATCTTTAAGGCACTTGGTGTTGCAGACTGATAGATTATTGCTCCGTAGTCTAAGCGAGTGCGTATGAGGCTTTTATACAGATCCATCAGACACTTCTTGTCACTACCCCACGCAGTGCTTGACAAAACTTTTAGAACATTCATTGTTTTTATGCATTTGTTCTTTAAATACTTAATGTGTGATATAAACGTGAGTTTGCTATCCAGGATTAGGCCTAAGAATTTGTGCTCCGTCTTCACGATGTTGACCATGCAGGTCAATACCTGGATCAGGATGTAGACCTCTCTTCCGAGAGAACAGGACGCAGGTGCTTTTTTGAGCATTAAAACGGAAACCATTCTCGTCTGCCCATTTTGAGATCTTGTTCAGGCCTAGCTGGAGCTGCCGCTCACACATTGAAAGGTTGCATGATTTAAAACCGACTTGCACATCGTCGACATATGTGCAATAAAACAAATATCGCGGGGTGCAAAGACGCAAGGTATTCATTTTAATGATAAAAAGTGTACAGCTAAGTACCCCACCTTGCGGCACTCCTGTTTCTTGGACAAATGTGCGAGACAAAACACTGCCCACTCGAACACGGAATATCCGGTTGGACAAGTAACTTTCGATTACACTAAACATTCTACCACGCACACAGAGGTGGGACAGGTCTCTTAAAATTCCAAAGCGCCATGTTTTGTCGTAAGCCTTTTTCATATCAAGGAACACAGAAAGAAAGTATTGACTGTGGACGAAAGCGTCTCGGATCTGTGCCTCGATTCGTACCAGGTGGTCAGTGGTGGATCTACCTTCTCGAAAACCGCACTGGAATTGGTCAAGGAGATTGTTTGTTTCAAAGAAATGTATAAGTCGGCGGTTAATCTTTTCGAAAAGTTTACATAGGCAGCTTGTTAGTGCGATGGGTCTGTAAGTCGCAGCGAAGGATGGATCCTTCCCTTGTTTCAAAATGGGAATCACAATAGCCTCTTTCCAAGAAGTAGGGATCGCGCCGGAAAACCAGATAGCATTGTACAGGGAAAGTAAGGTTTTTTGCGTTTCGAGAGGTAGGTTTTTCAACATTGCATATACTACACGGTCAGAACCTGGGGCAGATTTATTACTGCAGTTTAGAGATGCCTGTAGCTCAGGTAGACAAAAAGGTTCATTGTATGCCTCGTAGTTTGTACATTTCCGCTCTAGTTTCTGTTTTTCTATTCTTGTTTTGTAGCGTTGGAAGGCCTCGGAGTAGTGCGCGGAGCTGGACACTTGTTCGAAGTGCGCGCCCAGGGAGTTCGCCTGGTCTTCCAAGCTGTCGCCTTGTGTGTTTACTAGAGGGAGTGAATATGTTTGTCTTCCTATTACCCTACTGACCCTGTTCCAGACGTTACCCTCGTGTGTATATGAAGTGATGCCTGATAGAAACTTCTGCCAACTTTCCCCGTCTCGCTTGTCGGCGCGTCCTCCTGCCTTGCGACTTTATGTTCTTAAAGTTTCTAAGGTTCTTCGCTGTCGGAGAGTCCCGAAGCAACCTCCATGCTTTGTTTTTGCTTCTTTCGTGCGATTCGACAGTCACTATTCCACCATGGCACCCGTCGTTTGCCAGACAGTCCACTTGTTTGTGGAATACATTTAGTTGAAGCATCAATCAAGAAAGCTGTAAAGTAGTCCACAGCAGCTTCTATGCTTAAGCTACACAGGTCATTCTAACTTAAGACTGAAAGTTTTCGAAATCGTTCCCAATCGGCTCCGTCTGTCTGCCATTTGGGAACGTATAGAGGACTTTGATTTGCTATTGGTGCGCTGAGAACTATTGGGAAGTGGTCACTTTCATAGGGGTTCCCAATTACTTCCCAGTTAAGGAGGGGAAGAAGGGACGGAGATGCAATGCTGAGGTCTATGGATGAGAATGTTCTATTTGCGAGATTGTAATATGTTGGGAGTTTCTGATTCAGAACACATGCGCCAGAAGAGAAAAGGAACTCTTCAATGAGACGACCTCGCGCATCGCAACGAGAATCACCGCAGAGACTGTTGTGTGCATTGAAGTCCCCAAGGGCTAGATAAGGTTCTGGTAGCTGATCTATTAGGGACTGGAATTCATATTTTTGTAGATTCTGGTGTGGGGGTATGTAGACAGAGCAGGTTGTGATCAGTTTATTGAAGAGAACGGCTCGAACAGCCACTGCCTCAAGCGAAGTTTGAAGAGGTAAATGCGTGCATGCTATTCCTTGATTGACTATAACTGCTACACCACCGGATGATGCCATGGCATCATCTCGGTCCTTTTCGGAAGATTACGTAATTGCGTAGGAAGTTCGTGTGTTTTTTCTTTTAAGTGTGTCTCTTGTACACACAGCACTTTTGGATTGTGTTCGTGGAGGAGTTCTTGTAGGTCATCGAGGTTTCGAAGAAGGCATCGGATGTTCCACTGTACTATTTGTGTCTGCATATTAGGTTTGAAAAGCTGCTGTGTGTACAATAAGAGAGTGTGGTGTGTTCAAAAGAACTACTTTATGTTTCAGGTGGCAGGGACTGTCGTCCGGCCCCGTTATTGGCTTTTTGTTTTCTTGGCGCGGTCCAAAGAACTGCGCCGGTGTTTCGGCACCAGGGGTACCGATGTGTCCATTGCCTCCTGGGAGGCACTGGATGCCCGCACGTGTGGGCTGGAGGCTCGAGTTTCGGGCCTTGCCTGGTGTGACGAGGCCTTGAGACCCGACGACCCTGGGGTCGATGGTCCCTGTTCGCGAGTTGGCGGAGTAGACTGCACTACTGCCGCCTTGGGGGAAGGTGCCACAGTCGACGGCTCGCTCTGTGCATGCCGAAGGAGTGGCGGGAGCCGATGCGACGTTGCCCCCCCGGCGCGCCGCATCAGCGTAGGGTGTGGTGTGAAAGGGTGAGCACCTTTTACGGGCTTCACGGAAAGAACTGTTGTCTTTGTACTTCAATGTGATGATGTCCTTTTCTTTTTGCCAGTTTAGACATGAACGTGAATACGCAGGATGATTTCCGTTACAGTTGACACAATGTGGTGTGCCGACGCAGTTGTCGGATGGGTGACCTTGTACACCACATTTAGCACAAGTTTGATGACCACGGCAGCTGAGTGATCCGTGGCCGAATATTTGGCATTTAAAGCATCGTCTGGGATTGGGGATGTATTGCCTGACAGTTAATTTGATGTAGCCTGTTTCGATGGTTTGGGGAAGGACACTGCTTGCAAATGTAACAATGAGATGTTTGGTTGGTATTTCCTTGCCTTCTCTTCGGATAATGATCCGTTTTACATCAGTTACGTTTTGGTTCTTCCAACCCTCTAGCAATTCGGCTTCAGACAAGTCAATGAGGTCTGCTTCAAAAAACGACTCCGCGTGAGCTGTTCATACACCTGTGGGGTGACACTGTAATGGGTACACTTCCAAGTGTTGTCAGACTGTTGAGCTTTTCATATTGCTGTTTCACTGGGATTTCAAGAAGGTCACCGCTTGCCATTTTGGTTACCTTGTAGCCGGGCCCTGAGGCTTCGGTCAAGGATTTTGCAACTATGAAAGGAGAAATAGTTCTTGCGAGTTTGTCAGGGTTCTGGCTGTGGAGCACATGAAATTTAGAAAGAGTTTCTGTTGGTCGCGTCAGGGAATTCAGTATTTCATCGGTACGTACCCTCTTCTGAGGGTAATGATCAAGGAGGCGGGGGGAATGGAGGTGTTTCCATGATAGTTGTGTGTGTTTCGGCAGCAGTGGCGGCCACCCACCATGGAGTCCCACATGGGGACGCTGCAGCACTTACCATGTAAGGCTGCAGACGCCAGCCGTGCAATGCCGCTATAACCTAATATACTATGTCCAAGTTAGGACACATATACATGGTTAACCCAAGCCGCCTACGAAAATGAGGAAGTAATTGAAGGGAGCAGGAGACAGGACAGGAAGGAAAGAAGAGAGAGAAAAGAAAAAGATCGGAGAGGGGGACAGGAAAAGGCGACTGCCGATTTCCCCTGGGTGGGTCAGCCCAGGGGTGCCGTCTACGTGAAGCAAGGGCCAAAGGGGTGTGTTGCCTCTGCCGGGGGGCCTTAAAGGTCCAATCACCCGGTGTCGGCTCAACCCCCAGGATCCCCTTTTCCCCGGACACGGCTCAGCCACGCACGGCGAGGCGTGGGAGGGGGAAACCCCCCCCGTTAGCTCGGGTCCGTGGTGTCGCCACACACCAAACGCCTGCTTTCGCAAACGCCCCTGCGGGGGGGCTCTCGGTCCCTACCTCCGCAGCTGGCCTCTCTTTAAAATTACTGCCGAAATACGAAGGCCCCTACCGTGTCATCGAGCGCACATCTCCGGTCAACTACCTGATCAAACCCATCGAACAATCTTCGGACATGCGCCGTCGAGGGCGCGACATTGTCAACGTGGAGCGCCTGAAGGCCTACTATGACCCACTCATAGTGACAAGCTGTTAGGTCGCCCGGCGGCTCCCTTTTCGTCCCCGGGGTAATTGTAGCGATGCATTGGAACCCTAGCAATGGGTTGCACACTCGAGAGCCTTCTACTGGGTCATCTGCAAAAAGGACGCCGCTCGCGCTGAGAGTTCGTGCCTGGCCGTGGCTGTCGCCATTACGCAGTATGTCTGAGTTCCGGCAAATAAACGCCTTAACAGTGAGGTGTGCGAAGAAGAGAGAGACGACGTGTGGGTGACCTGGAAAATACCAGCCGCCATCTTGACTGCTCGACTATTCTCTGCTGTAAAAAACCGGCAGATCCCACGCACTGTGGGAATCGATGTAATGCGAAGCAGCCAAATCATGCTTTACAAAATTTGCATGTCATGTTTTACATGTTAGGACCTGTCATTTATGTTCGTCATACAGTCACGTCGCGCAATACCAAATTTGGTGTATATCAAGCTAACGAAACGGCCGCGAGCGCGCCATGAGCGTGGCATGCAAGTCATGTCGCACATGACAAGTCATGATTTCCATATTACCACTGATGATTTATGTTCGTCATACAGTCACGTCAATCAATACCAAATTTGGTGTATATCAGGCTAACGAAACGGCCGCGAGCGCTCCATGAGCGCGGCATGCAAGTCATGTCGCACATGACAAGTCATGATTTTCATATTACCACTGGTCATTTTTGTTCGTCATACAATCAGGTCACTCAACACCAAATTTGGTGTATGTCAAGCTAACGAAACGGCCGTGAGCGCGCCATGAGCGTGGCATGCAAGTCATGTCGCACATGACAAGTCATGATTTTCATATTACCACTGGTCATTTTTGTTCGTCATAGAGTCACGTCACTGAATACCAATTTTGGTGTATATCAAGCTAACGAAACGGCCGCGAGCGCGCCATGAGCGTGGCATGCAAGTCATGTCGCACATGACAAGTCATGATTTCCATATTACCACTGGTCATTTATATTCATCATACAGTCACGTCACTATATCCCAAATTTGGTGTATATCAAGCTAACCAAACGGCCGGGAGCGCGCCATGAGCGTGGCAGGTAAATCATGCTTTTCATGACAAGCTAGTCATGAATTTCATTATATGACCAGCCATTTATGTTCGCAATACGGTCATGTTATGCCATACCAAATTTGGTATAAATCCCATTAACGATACGGCCAGGAGAGCACAAAGTCGTAGGCGGCTAGATAGCTAGATAGATAGATACGCTCAAAGTCGCCGAAGTTCGCTAAGAAATGCTTCGCATTTAATAAGTCGTAAATATATTCGCAACATTTTGGTGGAGGTACTGGGTACGACGCAAGACGGAACTCCGCAGCGGACGTGTCCTGGACAGCCCCGATATGTCAACAGAAAGCAACTCGGCTGCTACCGCTTCGACCGCGTCTCCGATACAGCCGGTACCGGCCGGTCGTATTGACTCAACCGCCCGATCCCGGGAACTTCTGCGGCACCGACCACGTTAACGTCGATGTCTGGATTGCGAAGTACGAGCGGTTTGCAGCGGTCTATCGGTGGTACCCTGGAATGATGCTCGCAAACGTCGGCTTATATCTCTGCGGAAGAGCAGGTGCGTGGTTTCAGGCTCATTAAGCTAACCTAACCAGTTGGGATGCCTGTAAACAGAAGCTTCGCGACCTATTTGGTAGAGCCGTCCGACGCCAGCGGGCCGCTTCTGAAGAACTCTCCTGTCGGGCACAAACTTCGACCGAATCTTACGTCTGCTACATCCTTGACGTTCTGGCCCTTTGCCGTCGTGTCGACACCTACATGACAGAGGATGACAATGTAAGCCACTTGCTCAAGGGAATTGCGGATGATGCTTCCAATTTGCTCGTGTATAAAAGACGGCTCAACCGTGGACGACATGATCAAAGAGTGTCGCCGGTTCGAAGAGCTGAAGAGTCGCCGCATTGCCCAGTATTTCATGCGACTTCCGAACGCGGCCGCTACATCATCGTGCGAGGATCTTAAGCCGCCACGCGGTCAACCGCCTACCAACGAGAGCGTAGTCCGCATCGTGGGTCGAGAAATCGAGGCGGCGACGCCACCATCTTTTCTGACGCGGACATTTGATGATATTCTACCAACGATCTCCTTGATCCAGCAGGTGGTGAGGGAGGAGCTCGGAAATGTTGGACTGCAGCCCGCATGTTCGTTGACGGAACCTTGTGTCAGTTCCATAACGCCTTCTCGTGCATCGGATATGCTTCGCCGCTATCGTGACCCTGCCCAGTGGAGAACACAGGACGACAAGCCTATCTGCTTTCGTTGCCATGGTGTAGGACATACTTCTCGCTACTGTCGTTCTCGCACCTTCCCATCTCGCCCGTTTCCTGGCTCTCAGCGTGAAGACAGCCACCGGCCCCTGCAGTTTGCCGCACGTGACGGTCGACCACACGATGAGGCTCCCGCGACATCAGTCCGACGCTCCAGCCGTTCGCCGTCCCCGCACGATCGTCGCTCCCGGTCACCTCAGCCCCGTCGCTATTCGTCGTCTCGCCCTACTGGACGCCCCTACTCGGAAAACTGAGCAATGCAGCTCCCGGAGGTGACGCTGCATTCGACCCCCGACCTGAAAACCATCTGCTGACCCTCACTACGGACAAGAACCTGCTTGCTGTCGAAGTGGATGGCCTGCCTGTTACTGCCCTCATTGACACCTGCGCACATATTTCTATTAGATGCGAAGCATGTTATGCTCGGGGCTTTGTCCGTCCCTCCCTCCCGTGTCCCGCGTCCGGCCACTCTCATGAAGTAGGGAAGCACCCACTATGCGAACCAGAACACTGTAGTACAATAACGCCGTCAACCACAACCACTGTCGCCAGAGTCATGAGTCATGACCCAGAGCCACGGTGTTAGAATAGTTTAGGTGGAGCGACGGCGCGTTGAAATGAGGAGAAATCGGGGACCTCTTTCCCCTTCTTGCCGAAAGGTGGCGCGCGCGGGACGGTGGCCGCCTGGCTATACCCAGCGCAAACCTGACCCTTCTAACATTTGGTGTTTTAGCGTGTTTAGCGATATCGCAAGGCCCTGTGAGGATTGTGTGGTAGTGTTTTATGCATGACTGTTCGGCATGCGGCGTGAAGCTCATAAACACCACCTTCGGCCTCGGCAACACCGTGGCCTAGGCGATCGTGCCCGCATTTTTTCTACAAAAATAAATCTGCAGTTCCGTGACGCATGTTGAATTCACCCTTCATTTGCCCTCGAAAGATTACTTGATGTATTTGCGGTCAGCATCATATAAAGCGCAGGTGTCATGCGTAAGGGGCATTTCGCATATGCGATCAAGTGGCCCCACAGAATCTTTTACTACGAACCGCTCATTCAAATTCCTTAAACATTTGCGAGAAGACGAATGCTTTAATGTGATGGAATAGAATAACTCTATATAGGTATTTGGGGGGGGCGTGCACTAGCGCGTGACGCGCTGCTTCCACGTCGCAAAATACAGGATCGAAAGAGATTGCAATAAGTGGGCGACAGCGTGTGACCCATGGATACGAAGCCACTCTTTGATATATTCAAAAGAAATAGACTGCAAGATGTATACGTTATGGTGCGCCAAAAATTTTATCACAGTATTGCCGATTTCTCCGTGCACGATTTGTAACCCGAGTTGCATCGCGGCACAAAGCACTTCTTGCCCATCTGGACAATATAAGTTGTGTAAATAAGGACACGATGAACAAGGATAAGCTATTTCAAATAGGCTAGCATTTGGGTGGCAGGCGTTTCGACTGGCGAACGTATGTGCACGAATGGGGCCTCGTCCGGTTTGGCATTGTTATAACCGGCAAGGCGGCCTGCAAGGGACGCTGATCGGCATACCTTCCAAACTCTGTCCGCGTCCAGCAGGAACGCAAGAGGTGTCCTTGTGCGCTGCAGGGAACGCGCATCAGCGTTGCTGGTACACGCTGTCCGCGGCCTGTGAAAAGACTTGACCAGACGCGCGTGCACGGACCGATATAAAAGGAGCGCATCAAGAGTGCGCTGGGGCACTCTCGTCTCTGGTGTGCGCTTCCAATGTAAAGGCGCGTCTCTACGCCTACTTTGTGGAAGCTCCTGCAAATATGTAAATTAAACGTGTGTATTTTGTGAGCAAGAAATCTCGCAAGAGTTCTCCTTTGCCGGCGCATCGATGGCAGCCTGTACCCCCTCCTCGGTCACATCAGCGTGTTAGTTTTAACGGGTGAGATAGTGACGTCACGGAATATGGTGTCACTCAATTCCTGTCATTCCTGAAAGAAGAAACTGGACAGCAAATAGTTGAGACGCTGAAAAGGAAACGAGCACGACCATTTCACCTTTGTGCACCCAAAGCAGAGCACAAAGTTCTACTTCTGCTACTGCAACAAACAGCATGTCTGTGACGAATAAAGAGAGGCAGTCGGAATGGAACATGATGAGTCATGATGGATCGGTCGTTAAACGGACGTTAACCTTAATTACCACGCGCCAGCCAGCACGTGTAAACGTAGCAAAGGCGGCTGCTTGAATCCAGCCGATATGGTGCATGCACAACGACAACCCAGGAAGAATTTCTAACCTACCATTGTCAAATGTGTTGCTTTATTCTGACAACCATCATTTAGGGAAACGTCAGCCCCATCCCGCACCCCTCGCCCCCCGCTTTCTTTTTTCAGGGAATACCTTTTTTCTTTTTTACTTAACCCAGTTCGTCCAGGCGGCCTCACCCAATTTGCCATGGTGGCCTTATTTGTGCACGAGCTAAAATATTTTTTGAAATTCGTGTTCACCTGTCAACTCATCATCGCTGTTCGCAGAAACTATATTTCCTATGTGTTTCCATCTGTTGGCTACCGCCACTGAATTTTCTTGATGTTGTGCATTTACTTTTAAATCAGAGTGATATGTGCGGTTAACCTGATAAAAAAACGAACGGCCAGCAGGTGAGGAGTTGTGACGCGGCCCCCGTTGAAGCGGCTGACCCAAAGCCTCGATACACCCAGTGCAGCCTGTCGGAAAAAAATGCGAAGCACGTCTCCGTGTTCGGCGGGGAGGCTGCGCGGCGGAGGCGGAGCTCGGTACACCTAACCTATTCTAACCAGGGTGTCGGAACGAAATGTTTTTCGTTTCGGTTTTAGTTTCGTTCCACCGCAAAAGTTCCGTTCCGTTTCTGTTCAGGAACGAAAAAAAAATGTTCCGTAACGGTTCGTAACGTTATTTATTTCTATGCAAAAAATTTGAAGTTACAGTAACGATAAAAAAAAGCACAAGCGAGAAAGTGCAAAGCAAATATTTCCACGAAGTGAATCATGAAGAGATGGCGAAGCACTGGGGATCGTTCTTGCCGTAAATCACCCGTGACATTGCCCAATCGCGCATGTAAATGAATGACGATGTGTGTGTACAGTATATGCAATGTGTTTTTGCCGTTGAGCCACCGCTTTCCGCGTCCTCAGCACCGGGGTAGCGGCTTGTTGGCGCCGTTGCCGTTTTGCCTTTCGCTGGCGAGAACGCGTTCACGATCGTTTTCATCCATGGCAGAAAGAGAATGTGTGGTCTTGAACGCGCTTATTCTTCATCATCATCACCGTCATCGTCATCATCATGGCGTATAGTGGTTACCTTGCATGTCGTGTGCCGTGATGGCAGCGTCATCGTCTTCACACTAGCGTGGCTACACCGGGAGACACCGGGGGGAGTGATGTACAAGGCTCGACCTTAAGGAGCTTCGCCCCTAAAATATTGTATTTGTCATACAGTTACTCACGCCCCTCTTAAGGAAGTGGGACAGGGGTAGAACAAGTTCTTCCCATGTTCTTAAGAGGAGCATAACTAACTATTCCACGAATTCCTACAAATCAGCTGCAAACCAATGCTCTTATAAATTATAGTAGACTTTCTGAAAAGGGAATTTTTTGAGTGGGCTCAATGCTTTGCGTCAAGGCAGTGAGCATGATCTCAGAAGCAGACCATCACCGAGCGTAACTCTCATATGCCATACCACTGTTCATATAAAACAAACTTCCGCGCCGAGAATGCCCCCCCCTCCGTGCTGGCATGTGCCACAGGCACAGGAAAGTCCGCATGAGTTAATACTAAAATCTCTAGTTGCCACTCTTTTCTTTTTTTCGCGCAACTTCAACACATCTTTACCTTGGAATTCGTGCCTGAGATACGCGCCAGTGTTGTGCCCTGAGATATGCATTATTGCTCACGTTGCATGACCTCGGTTGTCCCGGATTGCCAAGTTCCCGCGTGAACCGAAAAACGATAAAAAATTTTCGGTTTCACTCCGGAACGAAATAATAGATAACGTTTTCGTTACGTTTTCGTTCCAGTCAAAAATATCGTTTTTTTTTCGTTTTTCGGTTTTCGTTCCGTTCCGATACACTGATTCTAACACCCTGCCCAGAGCACAGAGTGGGTGCTTAGCAATGGCTAGGCAGGTGGTGTCTGTCGCCCAGGTTGACTCCATTCCTTGATCTTGCTTGCATGTGTTTGGGGCGGGGGGCTTAGTCCGTCCCTCCTTCTCGCGTCCCACACCACCACAGCGCATGCGCGTCCCCTCTCTCTCTCCTCTCCTACGCTCACCCCCTTTCTCTACTCTAAGAATCCTCTACTCTACGGAGCGGCGCCCGCGTCCCAATAGCGCGTGCGCGTACTCTCACTCTCCTTTAGGAATCCTCTACTCTACGGAGCGGCCCATGCGTCCCACAGCGCATGCGCGTCCTCTCCCCATCTCTCCCTTCAAGGAATCGTCTATGGAGCGGCGCGCACGACAAGTGGTGCGACAGCTGCATACTCCGCTGGGGGCGCCACGGTAGTTCCGCGGTACGAAAATGACGGAGCGCGCGCGCGTCATTCTCTCTCCTGTGCAGCGCCGCGATGAGCGCCCTGGGCCGCTGCCGCTAAACGAGAGCGGCAACGTTTCTCCCAGTTCCAAGCTAACCATCTCCCCTGATGCTGCGCATCCACACATGGTTCCCGTTAGCGGGAGATGGGGAAGTTTTTATGAGCTCTGATCCCTGTTTGGCGTGTCTGTTTGTGCGTTCCATTTTTTGCGTGTCGCTAGTGGAGGAACTCCGGCTGTGTTCGGTATGTGCACCGCACGTGTGAGGTTCGCAGACCGCCAGACGTCCGTTCTGTTTCATGTTCTCGCTCGTT
>JALIZH010029480.1:0-14837 GCA_030522465.1 Rhipicephalus appendiculatus | reverse complement strand
GGGATGACGCTTTCCGAGATTTTTTCATACACATACGTGACGCCATCGATGGCTTTTAAGTGCGAATGCACTTTATAAGCGACCCTGAATCCCGCCGTCATCCGCGCTCCTCCTCCTCTCCCCCTAGCAACGGCGCGAGGAGCGGAGAGGGAGCGTCTGTAGCAACGGCGCAGCGACGTCACACCCCACGTGACTGCGCGCGCTCCGCCTCCTCACCGCGGTTTGCGCGGGCGCGCGCCGCTCCCCGCACCGCTCTCCGCGGCGTGACGTCACGGCGCGCTGTGCAGCTGGCGCCTCGCGCCGTGGCTGCGCGCGCCGCGCCGGCTCCTCGCACCCTCTCCGCGCCGTGACGTCACGGCGCCATGCAGCTGGCGCGCCTCTCCCCCCGTTAGGTTTGCACTCACCCTCGACGCGCGCTCTCCCTCGCCTGACAGCTCCCGTGCATTCGCACTTAACCATGTTCACCCTCGGGGAAATGCTTGGGAGTTTTTATCGGATTCTTTTTGTTTTGGCGAATCCAGCCGATTTTTTTTTTTCGTGCGAGGGTGTGCCCGGTGAAAAATCGTCGCTGATACTGGATTGTGACCCTGGGAGGTTTCTGGCGCCTGATGACTAATGTCAAGACTATACAGGGTGTTTCAAGAAATGTGTCCACTATTTTTTAAAAATCAGCACAATGCGATATTTCCTCGCTGTCTTCACAATTGCTTTTTCTGTAGCGGCAGGCATCTTAAGATGGTTGAAGACATGATTTGGGACAGTAATTAAGAAAGTTAAATTAATTAACTTTTTAATTAGCGGAGTTAGGTGGTTAAGTCCAATGGGAGAATGGAAGTCCTTCATGCGAAGAACCCATTGAGTGTCGATATAACTTGAGCTTCATGAAAGATAGGAGCGCAATTACACAGCGCAGCATGTTGGGCACAAAGATCAGACTACACGAGAAATAATTGAAGCATATAATATCAAAAAAAAAGGGGTGAACAATGCATTATCGTGCCTTCCATAGTCTTACATGATAGCGAGGTTAGGTTCTTGGATAGCACGTTATCTTAACTTTTCTACTGTTGGAGAGTGCACGTGGGGTCTTCAGGTTGTTTCTTTTCTTTTTTCTTTGGTTAAGATGTCAGCTGTACCTGCCGTTTTCCTGTTTTAGTGTGGTCACATGGGTGGGAGGGTTGAAGTGTTCTTTTCTTTCGTTCATGTTTTCCAAATAAACATTCAGTTGCGAGTCAGCGCTGTGTCTGTCCCTTCTTCTCTTGTGTTCCGCGTCATCTTGCGCTGAGTTAAATTATGTTCAAGTACGGTTACCAACTGGCCCAGCTTTCAGTCCTTCTGTTGCGTACGTCCGGCACTGCGGCACCGAGCAGCATGTTCATCGCTTTCGGATGCAGCCACTCCTATCACAGTGGGTTCGGTTGTGTTCAAAATGCGAGAAAACCTCCGTATTCGGAGACCGCAGCGCAGGTGAGGCTTGAAACTCGTTTACAAAGCACGTGGCAGCGCTCCACAAGCAGCCGACGCGGCCGCCGAGACCGCGTGATCCTGCCAAGCACGTCACGCCGACGGTGGCGCCGGCGTTTCCAGTGGTGGCCCTCGAGGCCAATACACTAATCGGCCTCCGTTTCGCATGCGTTCGTCTTCTCGCCGTTCCCGCGTCGTGCCGGCGCCAGCCCTCGCAACGCTTGGCGTGTTTTGGTGCATCGTCTCTGACAGCAGTTCCAGCGGTGCGACGCGGTATATCGTGGTAAGGGTACATGATCCGTGCCAGCCTCTCAAAACGTACGAGCACTGTGAGATTCATCCCACAGAAACAGGCAATAAACTATTGAGAACGCCGAAATGAAGCAACATTGATGGCGTACGAGCACGAGCAGGCTCGAGGACGTCATGCTCACGTGACCTTGCGTGCGCATGACGTGTTCATGCGCATGCGTCGTGTGATCCTCCGGCTCCTATACCGAAAAAGGCAGGCATGCGATGGCTACGCGGGGCGAGTGGCAAGAGTTTCAAGCTTGCCTCCCGCATCATGGTTTCGTGGCTCGTAACGAACCAATTTGAAAACTATCGTGATACAACGCACTTCATTTGGCTCGCAGCAACTTCCAGTGTCCAACTACAATTTCTTATGTGACCTGGCGAGGGGCCCTTTTTAAGAAGTAAGTTACAAACAAAACAAAAACCACGTGCAAATCACATTTTTCTTTCTTTTGGTGCACCCTCTCCTTTCCCCTCACGGCTCTCCATGGTTTCACATTCTTTCTCCACCTTCCCGCGGCTACACAGAGGGACCTCCTGTTCCTTTCCCACCACCACACCCAGATCTTCAGGGCGGTTCTTCAATATCTACGGGACACTGGACAACCGTCTGTATAGAAGCCACTCGCCGTGTCCTCGGCCATGGGTGCCACTCTCCTCTCCTTCTCCCATTTTTACTTCTCTCTCCCCATTCCCCTGCAGACGCTGAGATGTGCTCCAATTTAGGGCTGGAGAAATAGCGTATTTTCCACTCCTCAACTTCTCCTCCTCCTCCTCCAACCGCTCGCGCCATGTCAGCGCTGTGGGCTGTGGCGTATGGTGGTCGCCGCGTCCCATTTCACTGCTGCTAGCGGTTGTTTTTCGGAAACTGGTTGAACTAGAGGACTTAGTTGAACTTCATGGTGTTCGGAAAGGTCAATGTTGCCCTGTGACATGAATAAAGGTCTCAAACCGCACTCGAAAACGAAATTTGAGCTTAAACAGCGTTCATATACACTCACAGAAATAGAGGGAGTACTTGGAGAGCAGGACAACTGCATTACTCTCGCCAGAGTTCTTTAACTCTGTGGGGGAGTAGTGCAGAGTCAGCCGCCGAACGTACTCTTTCCTTGAAGGAAGAGTAAAAGAGGCTGCGAACGCTCTGCTACTCAGGCAGAGTTCCCAGTCTATGCAACTCTCGTGCCGATGCGGCGTGAATGGGGTCTGACACTCCGTCCTTAGCGGACGAAGTATACAATGTAGCGCCTGCATCTCACCACCGCGACGTCTCAAAGCAATGTAACTTATCTCGTAACCATACGCCTTTGAGAGACGCCACAGATGCAAGTTTATTGCGTCATGTTAGTAGAATAACTTTCAGTGATAACAAAAGTATGGTTTTGTGATTGTGAACGTTTCATTAAACGCCAACAGCGGCACCTTCGAATCAAGGAACAGCGGCAACTTCTAACTCGTGGCCAAAAATTAGTTTATGGCACAGTCTAATTGCCACTAGAGTAACGTAGACACTCGAGACATTCGTAAAAAAAAGAAAGAAAAAGTGACTTACAAAAAAAAAAAAAAGACTCGGCCAGCAGAATTCGACCTCGCTACCTCCCGATATCACTCACAGAACTTGAGGGAGTACTTGAAGAGCAGGGCAACTGCATTACTCTCGCCAGAATTCTTTAACTCCGTGGGGGGAGTAGCGCAGAGTTAGCCGCCGAACGTACTCTTTCCTTGAAGGAAGAGTAAAAGAGGCTGCGAACGCTCTGCTACTCAGACGGAGTTCCCAATCTATGCAACTCTCGTGCCGATGCGGCGTGAATGGGGTCTGGTACTCCGTCCTTAGCAATGTAGCGCCTGCATCTGACCATGGCGACGCCTCAAAGCAATATAACTGTCTCGTAACCATACGCCTTTGAGCGTAGACGCCACAGATGCAAGTTTATTGCGTCAACTTAGTAGAATAACTTTCAGTGATAACAAAAGTATGGTTTTGTGATTGTGAACGTTTCATTCCGAAAACGCCAACAGCGGCACCTTAGAAGCAAGGAGCAGCGCCAACTTCTAACCCGTCGCCAAAAATTAGTTTATGGCACAGGCTAATTGCCACTAGAGTAACGTAGACACTCGAGACATTCGTTAAAAAAAAGAAAAAAAACTGCCTTACAAAAAAGAAAAAAAAAAGACTTCCCCAGCAGAATTCCACCTCGCCACCTCCCGATTACCAGGCGAGTACAAGCTCTACCACCACGCCACGTCTCACCGCGCTGACTACACTGTAAACAAACTGATAAAAACAAAACACGCCGTTTCGCTTCACGGGTCGCATTCTGAACACAGACGCGACTGTCTTTCCCAACTAAACCTTACGTCTTCACAAGATAGAAACTGCTGCCAGCCACGCATGACATGCGGCTAAGGCCAACAGCGCCAACTTTCGTTCAGAATCATAACATGGAAAACAAAATATACAAAAGTTACAAGGATCTGGGGCGGATTATCAGCTGTTACTGCCGAGTACAAGAGCCGTTTCTCGCTCTTTCCGTTGGTTGACGTGCACAGAAGTTTTATGTCGACTGTAAAGTCGTTCGATAAGTACGCGCGTATTTGATTGAATAATCTGTATTTTCTTGTGCAAGCGACGATATGCTAGTGCAGCAGCTGTGTCAGTGCGCAGATTTGCATCGCTATACTGATA
The DNA here is from genome assembly GCA_030522465.1 of Rhipicephalus appendiculatus. Classification (NCBI taxonomy): domain Eukaryota; kingdom Metazoa; phylum Arthropoda; class Arachnida; order Ixodida; family Ixodidae; genus Rhipicephalus; species Rhipicephalus appendiculatus. The sequence continues at coordinate 10,396 of JALIZH010029480.1, read as the reverse complement.
GCTGCAACTACCTAACCGATCGTTAAAAATCAAATTGAATGTGCAAGACAGTATGCCGTCATGTTACTTCAATAAGGCGTACCAAATGACAAGCCTGTGTTTTCACGTACGAGTCAGCGAAGTGCCGGCGAGTGCACCCGGCGGCTATCTGCGGCGGCCTGTGTGCACTGGCTGAAAGCGCGTCGCATCGACGCTCATCGCTCCTTGTGCGGACACCGTACGCAAGAATGGTTCAGTCAGGTTAACCGATGCCGAAGCTCTACTGTACAGTCAATATTACTTCTCAGAATCGCGTATCATTAAGCCCAGAAGCGCCGATGACATGTAGACGGACTCGGCCGGTACGCCAGGCCTACCTTCGCTGGCCCGATCTCGGCGCAGGCGGCCTGTGTGCATTGGCTGAAAGCGCGTCGCATCGACGCTCATCGCTCCTTGTGCGGACACCGTACGCAAGAAACAATGGTTCAGTCAGGTTAACCGATGCCAAAGCTCTACTGTACAGTCATTATTACTCATCGGAATCGCGTATGATTAAGCCCAAAAGCGCCGATGACATGTAGACGTACTCGGCCGGTACGCTAGGCCTACCTTCGCTGGTAGTCGTACTCGTACGGGTCGTATTTGGTTGGCCCGATCTCGGCGCAAGTGGCTCGCGAAGGTTGAGGTTTGCGCATTTCTCAAGCCTCTTACTATCCCATTAAAGTGTAGCCGAGGTAAGCAAAACTGTAAGGATTGCCAGAGATGCGCTTGAGTTGTAGTTTTGCCGACCGGCGTTGTTTTTCTGGCGTACTTGTAGTACATGCCGCAGCACCGCAAATCGGATCGGACGCCGGATCGTAACGTTCGTAGATTATTCCCCGGCCAGCTCTGCTGAAAGATTGTCCCAACTATATTTGTAAGCGCGTAGCTACAGCTCCCAGACTTAGGCATTAGCGGCTGAACTACATTGAGCCGATATGACAGAATGCCAGCTGATAATTGAAATTTAACAAAAATTGCGTTGATTGTTATGTAGTTTTATAGTAAAAGGCAGACGTGCCTACAGTGATCCTAAGTATCACCAGATACTTACACGGGCTCGGCGTATGTTTGTCTTTCAATACGCACAATAGAGATGTTGCGCCACCGGCACTAGAAGGGGGGCCAGACATCATGGGTATATATACCGGTTGCTGAACGTATGGTTGTCCGTAGCGCGAGCGGTATATGTTCAGTGTTGCTGTGTTGTGTACGATTGTAATGTGTGTGCCGATGCCTGTCCCGTATAAGTGACGTAAGCTTCAAAAATCGGAACCTGTTCACTGTTAGATTGTAGTAAATGCTCGACAATTATTACTATTATTATTTTTTTTTTGCGTTAGTCCTAGCAGAAAGAGTGATTCTACTCTTGGAGAGAGTTGATGCACTCTAGCCAGACCAGATAACAAAATTCTGTGAGAGAGTAGCGTAACTCCCGCAAAGAGTGTATGCACTCCATTTCAGAAGCGTGACTTTACTCAGGCGAGAGAGCTTGTTCACTCTCGCTAAGCCAGAGTACCAGAACTCTGTCGGAAGAGTGTGCCTACTCTGTGTAGCAGAGAGTTCTCAGCACTCCTGAAAAGAGAGTGAAATATGGGACAAGCGTTTACTCCCGCAAAGGGAGTCGCTAGCACTCTCCTTAGGGCTGTGAGTGTAGGCGCCGATTTTTGAAAATAGGCATTTACAGGCACTTATATGCAGTTAGGCACTAACGTCGAAAATGAGCATTTATAGGCACTATAAAAACAATGTAAAAGCCCTTCTCAACCTCTGATTCATGCTCATATATCAAAATGGCACGATAGGAACGCAAGGAACAAAATATTTGCCTAACATCCGGTCTCTACTCATGATCAGTTTGGTTTTCGCGAGAATTTGCCTACTGAACTAGCGCTTATTACTTTTGGTGAAAGGGTTAAATTAGCCATCGACCAAGGCCTTTTAGTTGGTGCTCTGTTTATTGGCTTCACTAAGGCATTTGACTCCATCGACCATCGTATTCTTTTAAGCAAACTCGAATCTTACGGCATTTCTGGGCCGCCTTTAGAATTAATTCGTAACTATTTAACAGACCCATCATACAGAGTCCAAATTGATGGTGGGTGTCCTCTCTTCATCAAAAATTATAAATATAGGCGTTCCTCAGGGATCAATACTTGGGCCACTTTTATTTCTCATATTCATCAATGATTTTCCACAAATGTTAACACACGCACATTGTCTTCTTTATGCTGATGACGCCACCATTTTCATATCCAATAAATATTCTGGTGCATTGCAGGATAAACTTAACGCGGACCAAGCAAATGCTCATTCCTGGTGTGTAAAAAATAAGCTAATAATCAACCCATCTAAGACAACATTTATGATATTTCATTCCACAAAAGCATTGCTCATTAATTCTATAGCAGTTTCCTTAAGTAATGATGTAGGGTAAGGTGGGGCAAAATGAGACAAAAAATTTTAAAATAGTGAATATTTAATTTTATTTCAGTCTTTACCCTTAAACGTCAATGCAGAAACTTTCCTTTGGGTACAAGGTATGTGCTACATAAATAAGACCGTGTTGCCACTGTCAAAAAGTTTATTTTAAAAAGAAATAAAAAATGCACCAGATGTCTCATTTTGCCCCAACCTGCGGGGCAAAACGAGACAGTGTGAAAAAAAAATTAAACCTTCAATTTTTGCAGTAGAAGCACTTGAAATTAAACTCCATGAGCCCTCCCGCAGCCTTCATTACCCCAGTCCTTGCACTCCACGCATTGAATCCAGACAGAATCCGGGGGCTGTTTTGCTCCAAAACTCGTTGCAGATCAAACAGCACCAGTCTTTCTTTGTGCAATTGTTGTATTTTGTAGAAAGCTTGCACTTCATTGGATTATTCAACGATTGGACGCTTGATATGTTCTGACGCATCTTCTTCGCATCCTTTTGCCGTTTTGGTGCAGAACCGCGCGGCCGTTTCGTGGCTTTCAGCTTCGTCAACCGGGCTTCGTGAGGCGATGAATTTAAAACTGTGCTAGATTTGAATTTTCTCGCGCTTCTTTTTTTTTTTTTTTTTTTAATTTGGTATTGGAAGAAAACTCGATGCCGAGACTTGTTTGTGAACGGCTTGATATGGAGATTCTTCTAATTTTGCGTTCGCCTCTTGAGAGCATCCTTGGGAACGCGGAAAAACCTCGATGCAGCGCGAATGGAGTGAGTGTCCTGAACAGCAATCAGTGCTTTTTCACGTCGTTTTCCTGTCAGGAAGCTCTACATGATATTCTCTTGTGCGTCCGAACCCTCCTAAACAATAAAATATAATATATAATTAGTGTAAGTAAATGGTTCATGTGAAAGACACCCTCTAAGGCAATTCAATGCCTTTTTTGTCGCGTTTTGCCCCCCTCACATGCCCAAATTCAAAAAAATTACCCCTTTGGCCCCGCGCACCAAATGAACTAGAATTTTGGTGGTATGTATCTAGTAGTATAAAGTAACAATATAAATACTTACGTTGTTGTACTGACGCCAGAGTAGCTTCATGCATGGATCCGAAAATTTGGCCGTGAAGAATTTCACCCCTTTTTGACGGGTCAGGAACACACTGACACCAGCCGCGTAATTTTTCCCACGCGAACGCTGTGAGCAATCATCAACTTTTACACATAAAAAAGTGGACAACTACCAGCACCTCTCGCTGAAATATAGAAACAAAGAAAAGTGCTTTCTGTATTAGCTATAGCGGTCGGCAAAGTCAAAATGTCGCGTTTTGCCCCGTGTCTCATTTTGCCCCGCCTTACCCTAATTGCCAGATCCCCATCTACCAAATTTCTTGGTGTAGTTCTAGATGAGAACCTAAAGTTACAATGCCATGCTCAATCACTTATTAAAAAAAATCTCATTTGGTATTCACATCATCACAAAAACACGCTCTTACTTTGATCAAAACACTCTCATTTCTTTATATTACGCGTACATAGTCACATCTCATAATGCCTTTCATCTTGGGCTAATACACATGCCACACATCTTCATCATCTAGAAATTTTTCAAAAGCAGGCATTACGACTAATTACATTTCAACCGCATACATCTCCCTCTACTCCCATATTCAGTTCCTTAAATGTTCTACCTTTGCGTCTGTTGTTCAGTCATAAGGTGTTATTACTAATGTTTCGTCTTATAAACACTGAACTCAATATTCCGGGTTTTACTCACTCCAGCCTCATTAATGGCAATAATACAAGATTTTCAAAACAACTTAATCTACTTCCCAAAGTTACAACAAATTATGGGAAATTTACAATTTCATTTTCAAGCATTTCACTTTGGAATTCATTACCATCGGATATCAAGTCATCTTCATTTTTATCATTCAAACGTAGAACTAAGGAGCCAGGCCCGTAGCCAGGAATTTTTTTTCGGGGGGGCCCACTTGTTGAAAGCCTTGAAAAACACCCATTTTTATTATTTTTCCTCGGTAAAACACCCCCCTTCCATCCAAATTTCGGGGGGGGGGGGGGCAAGCCCCTTGCCCCCCCCCCCCCCTCCTGGCTACGGGCCCGTAGGGAGCATTTCATTAACACTTTGTCACACGCATAGAATTTGTTACGTCTTTTTTTCTACAGTACACTTTCAAAATGTACTGTTGTCAATTTTTAAGTGTTTGAGTTTTGCTTATATTTGATGCTCGTTCGCATTCTGGTTGCACGTGCCATTTGTCCTTGTTTTGAATTTATGCGAATTATATTAGTAATTTCTTCCATTTGACTTTGTAAATCACTCATTTTTTTCATTTGTGATTATCATAACGATTTTTGTATTTATGATTAGTCTTCCCTTTTATTACTGACGCACTACAAGTTGTATAAAATATATGACTCACTGTTTGCCCAGATTCTTGTAACCCCCCATTTCTTGTCTCTCATAATCATATCGTGGTTTTGGGACGTTAAACCCCAGATATTATTAACCCCCATTTATTTCTTGTTAGGGAGCCCCCCCCCCCCCCCCCCCCCCCCCCCGACAGTTTATACTTCGGGACCTCCGAATGTGCAATTATATGTCTATGTTCTTGTATTTTTTATTTAGTCAATAAATATTTCGTCAATATATGTAGCAGAGTCTAGGGCTACCATCCTCGCGAGCACAAGCGTTACATATCAGCTTACCGCTTCTGATGTTCCTAATACCCATGTTGCTGTTGGCATCGTTACGCAAATGTAAACGACTGGTTATATAAAATTTATGCGACTGTTCAACATATCTCTGTGCGTACAACATTTGTACATTAGTTTAGCGTCATTTCGTAACGTTTCGCTCAATAAAAAATTACAACACAGTCACCGTCCCTTTGCATGCTTCGCATAACATTGATTCCAAGGTACGTGGGATCTGCCGAATTTTCTTCGCTCTCTTCGCAGCGGAGGAGCGAACTTTCGGTCGGGACCGATAGAAATTGCGCCTAGCCGGCCGAGTCGTCAAAACTGCGCCGATGATTTTTTGGTCATGGCCGCTGTTGCGCGCTTAAGGCGAACTTGATTATAAACTGTTTTTAAATGCAAAACGTGAGTGCTCCTCGCTAGCGTAAAGGTTAATAATACCATAACGCAAAAATTGCTACATTACATTCATAAAATTATGCAGTGTTTGCCTCAAAGAAAGGCAGCAATCAACCTTGCACGCAGTCGCAGAACAAAAAATCGCAGCCCATCTGAAACGAAGCCACCGTTAGCAGCGGTCGCGAAGGCAGTGAACAGGGCGAATTGAACGACTTTCTTTTTTCGCGGCAATCACAACCAGGGCTGTCAGGTCAAAAACGCAAGAAACAGCCAAGCAATTGGAAAAACTAGCCAGAAATGTAGCTAACTTGAGTCAAGGGCAGTAAAAGTAGCCGAAAATATCCACGCGTGTCTGTGGGAAACTAGGACGATGCTATTTAGGTGACTTAATGCAATGGAATTTTGGTGGAAATGTGAGTAAATGCAGGAGAACCCCTAAAAATCATAATTGTCGAGTTCAAGAGCAAAAATTGTTGACTTTAGGAAACATTTCCTGCAGGATGACGCTTCTTATGTTGTAGCGGAAATTACACTCCCTTTACGCGCCTTGTATGGCTTTTCTTAAATGGACTATAACTACCAGCCTCGATGCGACAAGAAAAATAAGTACTGTATCGGTGTACTCAAAATCGCAGTTGCAGGGATTGAAGCATAAATTGTATACTCACTTCGCAATCTCTTCTCGCGCGATGGCAAAGTCCCAGCAGTTAACCACATTAAACCTATATTTAGACATGGCTCGTCTGGCGATATCGTCTTTATGAGAATCCTGCGTAAAATAAAAACTATTAAACATTTTTGTAAAATTATTTCGCGGATATTCATTGCTCAGAAAAAGCACGTCTCGCTATTCCGCTGTCTAAGATAAGGTTAAGCTTAACTTGAGAATAATAGGTCATGATTGCTGTTGGAAAAGGAGACGGCGACGAGAAGAAATACGGGAGCACGCTAGTCCCGTGTTTCCTTCTTCGCTAGTAATTATGACCTATTATTCTCGATACCAACTAGCCTGACGATCAGCCTTAAAGGGGTACTGACACAAAATTTCGATGCCGAGATAGCCTGCGGGATGGATTCCCGTGAACATGCGTATATCATCTGCAAAATATCAACAGCGAATATCGCTTCGAATGTATTTTACAGCAATTTTGAAGTGTGAATTTTGAAGGTACTGACACCATCAAAGGGGGACCCCACGGGGGGGACCCCCTTCCTTCCTTTACGTCACCACACTGCAGTCAATAAAACGGGTTATGATGACGTCATAGCCGCCATTTTTCTTTTGCCGCGTTTGTTCCAGCAGTCTATACTTCTCGGCGGCTGCTCGCGAGTCCGTGGCCGCGGCGCACGCGTTGAAAATTTTGAGTTTGGCGACACTGCTGTCCTGGTACCTGTTCGAAATTACTTTTTAATGCGGACCTTGCGGAAGTGCGTCACAGTTCTGTGTGCTGACGTGTTGGAGAGCTGCACACGCTAGGTGGTGACAGATGCACCCGGCGGTTCGTCGTTTTTGGAGCTCTCTCAAACCGAAACTGAAACTAGTCGGTAATGAGGAGCCTGTAATTAATTATCTGCCGCGCGCTGCAGCCAACGATGTGCCGTGTTTATGACTAATATACCCCCCCGCAACACATTGCAGCAAAAAAACGCCAGGACAAAATTTTTTGTGTCAGCACCCCTTTAACTGTTTAACTTGAGACAGTACTCAATTTCGATGCTTCGGTTGTGGGATATTGCCATAAGAATGCTTTGATGGGATCTGTAATTTTATTCGTTTCTAAAATTATACCATTTTCATATCTACTTTTTGCAATGTATACGTAAAGTATTACATAAAATGTTTTAAAATCTGGTTATATATATATTCTAAATTGGTTAGGTCCGGTTAATGGTCTGTTCTGCCTGAGCAATAGCACAGCAATCGCCGTATGTCTGATATATTCCCTTTTATTGCGATAGCAATTATATGGACACTCTCGGCTGGTTTTTGGCCGTCGGCGTCACCGCCGCCGTTGGCCGCCGCCGTCATCCCCCGTATATGTATATGTATCTATATAACCGGCCCCGCCCGTCGTTCGTGAGCGTGAAAAGACGCGAGGGGGGGGGGTCCCTCGAGCGACCTTCGATTTTAGGAGCGCGGTCGTCGCGGGCGTGCGCGTTATCTCTCCTTCTCGGCGGCCGACAGCGGGGGGCCGGTGTACCCTTCTACATGCTGCGCTCCCAACGCGAAGAGAATGTGGTGAGCAGAGTGTCCATGGAGCGGCCGTATGCTCTTAAACCAGCGTTTTCTAGAGTTGCGTGAGATCGGATCCAAAAGAGATTTATTTTCATTGGCTTTTTAGATCATTATGCCCTATTCAAATGATTATCTAAATGTGTAGACGGGGAAGTCTTGGCGAATTTCCTATAGAGTGAGTATGTGCCCTATTGGCGAGAGAACAAGCGAACAAACACATTCGCGAGTTGCATTTGCTGCAGAATTAAAAAAAAATAGCACAGACATTTCGTCGGATATCCTATTTATAATATCAGCGACTGCAGAGCATTCTGGACGCATGAGTGCTCTTTATTGCCCTGTTCACTTTCAACTGCATTTGAAACTCGTATTCAGCAATTACGTGCTCTGTAAAATGAGGCCCCATGCAACATTTTTCCCTTGAGTCCCAGCCACTATCCAAAAGTCGTTTATTTTATGTAAAGCAGAAGCCAAATTGAATTTCGGGGGCCGGAAACACACCATGGCCACCATGTTTTGATGCCGCAAACTCGAACTCAGTGGCTGCGATGTCACAAGATATTGATAATTTCGTTCAAATCGAGGTAGCAAGAAAGTAGTCAAAAACTAGCCAAGTAGCCAAGGAGCTTTTTCTGTCGCCACCGGCCTAAAAATGTAGCCAAATTGGCGCAAAGTAGCCAAACCTGGCAGCCCTGATCACAGCATGTGATACAGCCCTAACTCAGCGCGTACTTGACGAATTCTGAAAATTCTTGCATCAGACGATTCGTGAGGCAAGAAGAATAAAGCCACCCGATGATTACTTTTGAAAGTGTTGCAGGGTCCCTTTAGGACATCGTACAAATCTCAAAATAAGATTGATTAATGAAGGTTGCTATTCATGAAGAGTCCAGATGAACTGCGCCCGAACTTCATTGCATAGCATATATTCGCGAACTTGTCCAAGAAGTTCGTCCAAGCGACCATCCGTGCACCCTCCCCCATCGCCCTCCAACCTAAGAAAGACGAAAAGAAACGCCCATTACCGTACTCCTTTCACGCAGAAAGCGATATTATCATACTAATGATAAACGACAGCGGGAACAGCGATATATCATCACGGAGTGCCACACGCTGCTGCTTTTATAAGAATGCTAGAGTGGTATCAAAATGTCGCCCCCCTTCCCGTCATGTTTCTTTCCAGTATCACCGTGTCAACGCCTCCTCTATTTTATTCAATGCCAGTGCAAACACTCGCCCCTCAATGGGAGCCGCCGGTCCGCCTTAGTTCAGGGAGTGGTCGTGATGCGACGCTATATGTAGGGTAGGGCTGCTTGCGTCACACGTGCATCCGAGCGCTTTCGAACGGAGATGCGATAGACGCGTTTTCCCTCTCCTATATCACGCGTCTGTCCACGCGTCTGTCTCCTATATCACGCGTCTGATCACGCGTCTGTCCAATTTGTTCCTTCGTGTTCCTTCTTTGTAGCTCGAAGAAATGCCGCCGTTACCTCACAGCGCTCGTGAGGCACCTCTTGCACTGCACCGGCAGCGCATGCACTGCAGCGTCGCAATGACGCGTCCCCATTGGTTGCCCGCATAGCGCCACGAACGGAGACGTGCTATCTTAAAACACTGTGTCTCTTACAGCGCCAGCGTGACCGCCAACATAGTGAGCACGAGGGATGCAAGACGCCGCCCAACGGATCTGCAGACAACTGACCAAAAATTACTTCATATGATTTCCATCGTGAGGCACTATAATACGGGTGCTCTCCCCCATGAACGCAAAGCACACGGGAAGGCTTGGCGATGGGGGAGAGTAGGAAAGGGCTAGAAGAGAGGGCGGTGAACGGCTGGAACGGGCGCATTTGGCTGGCATTGATAAAATAGAGGAGGCGTTGACCGTGTTAGACACGTTACACTCGATAAGCATGAAACACCGCCCAATGTTTCAGATTGTGATTGCAAAACTACGCTGACATGCTGTCACGTGAGACTTGCGCCATTTATCAAGCCCTTGAGTGAGACCGTCCATGCCCCGCTGGAAGTCAGAACAAGCGAACCTTGTTCGGGTGAGTCGATCGTCCTTTATTAGATCAATTAGAAGAGGCATCATTAAGGTGCAAAGTTACGAGTAGCGTAGATATATATAAAGAACACTCCTGGAAAAGTTTAACGACGGTATGTTTTAAAGAATGCAGCGTTAGAAAGCCTGCCCCTGATGCTTTTTCGCCCATGCTGTAAATCCTTCGTGTTATTCTTTATTACTCGCTGTATACTGTTTTCCAGAAGGAATTTCAATAAGACACGAACATGGAAGGCGAGGTGCCCGAGATGAATCCCTCCGCAGTTCCCATGACACGTTTACGGCATAGTCCGTCGCCGAGTTCCAGCATAGGATTCACAGTCAAGAGTGGCCGTCGTTGGCCCCGCTTTAGGAAAGAAATTTGTACCACCACCAGTGCTGTTACAACACTGAGCATCCTTCTCGCCGCCACCCTCATAATTCACCTAAGGAAGGCACTTTTCTCCGTCGACGAAGACTGCGCGGAAACCCACATGTCAAGGTGGCGGCCTTGGAACCAATCCCTCAATGACTCCAGAGTTCCGCTGA
>JALIZH010029479.1:0-17548 GCA_030522465.1 Rhipicephalus appendiculatus | reverse complement strand
GTAGTGAATATCTATATGTGGGTATTCTGGAGTGACTTCACCATTAAAGTGGCTTTAAAGGTTTATTGCGACGCCACGTTATTTTAGGGGCGAAGCTCCTTAAGCCGTGGGTCGTGCGTCCTCGATGTATGTAGCAGGTAGCCACCTCTCGTTTTAGTTCTTGGAATGTCCCCTAGATGGCGGTACTTGTATATGATGAATATATATAGGGGCGAAGCTCCTTATGGCATCACCTCGGCGGTGTTCGGTGATCCATGCATCCTGAGTAGCCATTAGGCACTGGATTCCGACATCCAAGGTAGTGCCTGTGGGAGATGTCTTCTGTGCGTGAATAAACAATAAAAAAAATTCACAACGTACATGTAAAATTAAAGTGAGCTGCGAGTCGCCATGACTCTGATCGACCCTTTAGTATAAATGCGCCCCATCTTACGTCGTTGATGAGGTACTGCGCAGAATTTGCGGGAGATTACCGGTTTACCGACGCACCTGCGAAGCTTCGCCCACTCATCATCATTCACTCCGTGGATATGGTGCCGTCATCTCCAGTTCTCGTCTCGTTTCCGAGAGGGCGCTGTCCTATAGACATGCGTACAATATGGCGGTTGGGTGAAGGTATGCTAGATGGCGTTGGCGGTGCAGCTGCTCTCCGATTGCGCGGACCGCCGTACGAGTGCGCTTGCCGGATCGTGCTGCTTGGCGGACCATGGACGACGACCGGTCGTTGAAGTTTGAATAAAATTTCACACACACACACTATGGCTTTGATTACTTCTGGGCGAAACCACTGAAGATTTCACGGTGTAACCATGATTGCTTCAGTCACCATAACTTTCATCGACCCTTTAGTATAAACGCGCCCGATCTCACGTCGGTGATGATGTACCGGGCAGAATTCACGGAAGATTCATGGTTTACCGATGAACCTCCGCAGCTTCGCCCACTCATCATCATTCACTCCGTGGATATGCTGTGTTTTTTTGTTAGGTCGTGACTGTGATATGCAGTTATATCCCCTTCAGGCGCACATTATGATGCACTGTCCAGAAATGTCTAAATTTCGCACAACATAACTCTAAGGCACTCTCTATTACATTCCAAGAAAGAAAATGAAGAAATATGTTGTTTTTGTGAGTATTGCTAATTATTGTTATTTAGCATATAATTAAATATTTATATATTCTGCAACCTCTCGGGTACGTATTTTACACGAAACTAAGGTAATCTTAGGCTCAAAATGCACACGCAGTTCGTTTTTGGCTCCGTTCATTTAGAGCAAAGAAAAATAATACTTAAGAAGTTGGTTCTGGAACGCGGCACGTCCAATGACCCGTCGAACATCGTAGTGCCTTCATAAAAGTGATCGGCTGCAGTCGTATGCAGCACATAGGGTTCAAGTCAAGACGCGTTGACTATGCAGAAGGTTCAATTATCCCTATGCGCAATGTATCTTGCCCTTTCTTTCCCACTAGTCCGAGGAACTATCAAAAACAAGTCGCGTCCACATATGTGGACACTGCGCTTGAAGGGGATATCTTCAAAATCTTAGAACAAGGCAGTCATTGGGAAAGCAAGTTTCAGTGGATGCTAAGATGTCGAATTTACGATCTAAGCTGTCTAAAAAAGTTAACACAATTATGCTTGTTTCTAAACTTAGTGTGTTAAGGATACAATGTAAGGTAAAATCAGAACTTCGTTTTTTGCTTGTTTGGATTGATGAGACCTTCCTGAACAATATACAGTGCTCCACACATTTTTGCTCGTTTTCATTGAGCTAAAAGGACCAGGTTTTCGCGACCAACTGACGAGCAGCCAAGTCCCCTATTTTTCAAACCGTGCAGAACCTGAGCTTCTGCCTCAAGTAAACTTTTTAAAAGTCGAAACTGGTAATTGCTCTGAGCTTAGCAGGTTTATAAAAAAAACCGCCAGGCCTGCGCAGAACGCGCAGCACAGTCACAGCGAAAGCTGGAAGAGCGGCCTTTCTAGAGCCTTTTAAACACTCTTGGGGCAACTATTACAAGGACACTTGCACGATACACACTACGCCATAAAGCATCGTAATTTTTGTGTAGTGGGGAAGGGTCCACTATGCCATTATTCTTCATTTTCCAGAAAAGCGCCGTACCCGCTACACACTTGGAACGCAATATGTGCACTTTGTTGATGCTGTGGCTGACGACGATGAAGAATTATGCCATTTTGTAATGGGCTGGAGCATTGAACGACCCACTCGTTACGCAGTTCGTATCGTGTGACGCCTGGTTCTTACTTTACTGTTCTAAAACGCTTTACAACACACGTTAACGCGAAGTTTCAAGCAGCGGCGTAAGAATATGTTTAATGGGAAGAAGGAGGAGAGGTCGGCCTGGAAAGCGGGTTTCCGGCCTGCTACTCCTCACGAGGGTAAGCAGAAAAGGGAAAGAAAGAGATAGAGGGAGGTATGATGAGAGGTGACTATGGTATGGCACAATGAGTCACTGCACTCACTGTCCTGTGCGGGGTAGGAGAAGCACGAAAGTCTCTGTGCATTAGTTACGCTATAGCACACGCTCTAAAGACGAGCATCTAAGCCTGTCTCGCTGAGAAATCTTAACAAGCACTTTAGGCTGCGTTGGGCGTGATCTACACGCTCCCAAGCACCCAAAATCTTCTCCTCCGAAAAGGGGCGGCAGTCCAGACGATTCATGAGGCGCTTTAGTGACTGTCTTTCTGTCTCGTATTGAGGGCACACGCACAGGATGTGATGAATAGTCTCTGACGTGTGACACACACTGCAGTTGGGGCTTTGCTCCTGTCCAATCTTGCAAAGGTATTGTCGTGTATATGCAACACCCAGCCGAAGTCTATGCAGTAATGTTTCCTGGTCCCTCCTTAGTCGGCACGGACGACGAAAAGCACGACCAGAGTAAAGTCTGTAAAGGCGTTCGTGGCGATAATCAGGGTCATTCCATAGTCGTGTCACAGATGTTTTCATAGCCTTAGACGGCAAGGCGTTGATGTTATATCGGGAAAAGTGAATCGATATGACTTCGCCGCTAGAGTGCGCTATTTTCGCTTCTGCGTCAGCTTGTTCATTTCCAACAATGCCACAGTGACTGGGAATCCATTGTAGTGCTACGGTATGTCCGGATTTAGAAGCCTCAGTTAACATATTCATTATTTCGTACACTAGAGGACTGTAGGCAGTTCCTTGCTTCATGTAATTGCTGATTAGGTGAAGTGCCGGCTCGGAGTCGCAAAATAATGCCCATTTCGCTGGACTTTGCTGTAAAATGTAGCTGGCAGCTTGTCGGACACCGGTCAGCTCAGCGGCAGTAGACGATGTCCGATGCGCTATTTTGAAGTGTTTCGTGATTCCCAGGTGAGGCACAATGAAAGCTGCTGCTGAGGAGATCTGCGTGACGGAGCCGTCAGCAAAAATATGTACGGTTTGTCCGTACATATAGGCAATATACGACAAAGCGAAATGCCTAAGTCCAGCAGTTGGTATTCTTGACTTCTTTGTTATCCCAGGGATCGAAAGTCGCACGATTGGCTTAGGCATTGTCCAGATAGGTATGTCGAATATCACTTGTGGTGCATAAGTCGGAGGCAGCAGATCTTGGTGCAACATCACAGCTTCTGAATATGCAGCATTGGGCCGTGTGTTAATAACGTCTCCCAGTGGATGGTCTTGGTGCCTAGTCAGTAATCTCAGATGTACTCGCAGTGGCTCGTGTTGAAGATAAACGCGAGCTGGACAAGCACGTGCTTCTGCAATAGCGCCCGATGTAGAAGTACATCGAGGTACTCCTAGGCAAATTCTGAGGGCACGAGCTTGAGCACCCTCGAGTATACGTGCAGCAGATGTGCGATCACGGGAGAGAACAGGAGCACTGTAGCGGAGGTATACAACAAAAAGTGCCTGGTATAGCTGTAGTAGAGACGATTTCGATGGCCCCCATGATTTTCCAGACCTATGGCGAATGACCTGGACAAAGCTGTCTAGTTTTTTTCTCAGCGCAGAGATATGCTTCGACCAAGATAAATCACGGTCGATGATAACTCCGAGGAACTTGTGGTGAGTTACCGAAGGTATGACCTTCCCATCAATCACTACGCTGTAGCAAGCCATGGGCTTTCTCGTGAATACCAGGGTTGCACTTTTCGTCGGTGACAGTTGCAGTCCGCAGCTACTGAGGTCTGCGGACATTGTCGATACCGCACGTTGTAGCTTCGTTTGTACTTGCAAACGCGTTAGACTCGTGGTCCAAATGCAGATGTCATCTGCGTACACAGAGACCGAGATTTTGCTTTCTAACTTTTTAACGAGGCCCACAAGAACGATATTAAATAATGTTGGGCTCAGGACTCCACCTTCAGGCACGCCACGATGGACGGGATGCTTGTTTGTGTCACCGTCTGCAGTAGACATGAATATTGTTCTTTCTTGAAGATAGCTGGCTATCCATTGATGCATACGGCCGCCGATACCATAGTCTTCAAGAGCATTTAGAATGGCGTCATGCAGAATATTGTCAAATGCACCTTTGATGTCAAGGAAGACTGCAGCCGTCAATCGGTGGCGCCGTTTCTGATGTTCAACGGTCGTTACTAAATCGATCACACTGTCGATTGATGATCTTCCCTTTCGGAAGCCAGTCATCGCGTCTGGATATACTCTTTGCTTCTCCAGGAACCATTCTAAGCGCAACATTACCATTCGTTCCATGAGCTTTCCTACACAACTTGCCAGCGCCACAGGTCTGTAGGATAGCATATCACGGGGAAACCTGCCAGGTTTCAGCAATGCCACGATCTTGCTTGTTTTCCATTGTGCCGGTACAGTTGCCCAAGAAAGGTTGTATAAAGACAGAAGTTATTCGGTCGCTCGAGGACCAAGGTGGCGTAGGGTAGCATAGGTGATGCCATCAGGTCCAGGTGCACTGGAACGTTGTGAAGTTGACATCGCCGCACGAAGTTCCTGCAGCGTGAAAGGATGATCGAGACTGGCTTCTGCTGTCGGGGGGGCGCATCGAAGCAGTGAAACAACCGTTGTTGCAGAGCCAGAGAGGTGCATACAAAATTCTTCCGCGATCTGCTTCTCGCCACATGTCCTGATGATGGCCAATGCGCGAAAGCGACGTAGTTGCTGAGGAGAAGATGGTAGTGCTCGTACAACGTGCCATATTTTAGACAACGGTTCTCGTGGGTCCAGGGTGGTGCAAAATGACTTCCAGTTTTGTCGGCCAAGCTTTTCTGAGTACCTCTGAATTTTCTTTTGCACTTTGCGAGAGGTCCTCAGGTCTGAGATCAATTTTGTTCGCCTGTGTTTCCGTTCAGCTCGTCGACGAACTGCCCGCAGCTCTTCGTACAACTCATCAATCGGCTTCCTGGAATTAGATGTTGTGACAACACGTGTAGTGGTCTGCATCGCTGTGACAATTCTTTCTTCAATCTTTACCGGAGAAACTATGGAGCTGCACGACTTTTCTAGCTCATCTTGAAAAGCCTCCAAATGTGTGCACCGCCTTTGAATGCTTGCAATGTCGGTATACCATCGTAGCTGTACGTAAGTAGGTAGGTGATCACTGCCATATGTTTCAATGTCTGCGCACCAGGCGGCAGATGACGAAAGGCACTGCGAAGCGATAGCTAAGTCGAGACAGCTGCTGTACGTTGTGCCACAGAAATAGGTCGGTGATCCGTCGTTGAGAATATGAAGGCCGTTGTTGCTTGTGAAATCTAGAAGTTGTCTTCCCCGAGTACTTATGACACTGCTGCTCAAAAGATGGTGATGTGCATTATAATCACCTACCATGACGTGAGGTCCTTGACTCGAGTCGATGACAAGTTTCAAGTACCCAGCGTCAAATCTCCCACTCGGTGAAATGTAGCCACCAATGACCGATACCGTACGTCTTGTTAGCTTCAAAGTGATGGAAACGTAGTCATTACTGCTATGCATAGGGATTTGGTTATGGGAATACGTGAGGTCCCAGCGCACAAATAATAAAACTTTTCTAGGGTTTCCACTTGCCTGAGACGTGAATTGTTCATATCCAGACAGTCTGAACGGTGAAGTCAAATTCGGCTCGCTATCACAGCAACAGGAAATCGATATTTCAACATTCTCTGTTTACAATCTGCGAGGTGACCTCGTAGCCCTCGAGTGTTCCATTGAAGTATAACAGAAGTTCGTGATGACGATGAGGCTGCTGACGCCATGATTTTGCTGGTTTTTAGATAGCACCAAGCACCGGTTCTAGTCCGTGTAGAATTTGCACTGCAGCCTTGGCAACAGGCGTCTTGACGCCAACAAGCAGCATTCGCAAGGCACAGATCAACTGTCTAAGCATTGCCTTGATTTGCTCATCCGATGACGAATTCTCACGTTCATGCAGGCTTTCTGGCGCTTGCACTTCACCACTCCGAGATGGCAGGGAAGGCCATGTGGTGTTGTCCTTCGCGTTCTTCAAACAAGGCGTGGTTGGAGGTACATATACCGATTCAGATATAATAGGATCTCGCGCCGACTCTTCAGGCAGTACAGGCTCTCGTACACTTGTCGATGCTGATCTCCTCCTGCGGTTACGAGAGTGCCTCTGGCGACGGTGCACCTTAGTAGCCGCTTCTCTGTGCGTAGAGTGGTCTCGTACCATCTTCTTAAGCACGGACATTTCAGTCTTTATTTTAGGACATTCCTTCGACCTTGACTCATACAGGCCGTCGCAGTTAGAGCACTTCAGGTTAGATCCCTCGCATGTCGACTCGTCATGATCTCCCCTGCAGCGGGGACAAGTCAGCCTGTTCACGCACACAGCGCTCACGTGCCCAAATTTTTGACATTTGCGACACTGTAATGGCCTAGGAACATATGGGCGAACAGGGTGCCTCACATAGCACACTTTCACATGCGATGGAAAGTTGTCTCCCTCAAAAACTATCTTCACACATCTCGACCGTCCAAAACGGTGTATGTCTGTGATATTGGCAGCCGAGGAGATCAACGTTGATAGATCGCTGTCATTGATATCTATATCCACATCGGAAATCACACCAGCAACGGTGCAGCCTCCATGTACAATGAAGGAGCGCACAGGTATGTTGCCGAGTTGAGTCACAGCCTTCAATGCATTGAGGGTCGTTCGTGTAGACACATCAACAGCGAGTATGTTCCTTCTGGGATTAATACGGACCTCTCTTATTTGTCCTTGAGCTATCCTTCCAAGATAGGCCGTGAGAGCTTGTCTATTCAGGGAATTCAGGTTGCCTGTAGCAGCGATGGGGATGTAGGCGATTGTGCACGTCCGCGAAGGGGACGACGCATTGTAGTTGAGATC
Organism: Rhipicephalus appendiculatus; assembly: GCA_030522465.1. NCBI lineage: Eukaryota > Metazoa > Arthropoda > Arachnida > Ixodida > Ixodidae > Rhipicephalus > Rhipicephalus appendiculatus. The sequence goes on along the minus strand of JALIZH010029479.1, from coordinate 10,226 downwards.
ACTCAAGCTTGAAGTCCTGCGAAGCTTCCTCTTCAATCGACGGTTTGTGGCCTCAACATATCCACCGTCGGATTCCATGTCATCCACGTCAGAGCAGCTCGATGACCTTGGCAAAGCCATGTTCAGGTGCTCAGACGCACCACTTCGATTTGACGCTTGCAGGTCACCCCCGGTCTTGGCGAAAGAGGGGGTGGAGCGCCCGTCCTTGCCTTCGACATCGTACCCGCCACAGAGGCGTCAGTCCGAGTGAATTTAAATAAAAACCAGAAGCTCGTCTCAGAAGGTCAGTGGTAGAGTGCTGGGCTGCTAAGCAGACGACCCGGGTTCGATTCCCATTCTGCCATAGATGTTTTTATTTAGTTAGTTTTTTTTTCTTATTTTGTGCGATATTGGTTAAGGACACCGGCGGCGGCAGCGGCGGACAACTACGGCGCAAAAACGACCCTTGTTGTGGCCTCACAACAGCTTTCGCTGTAAAAGAATTCTGGCTACTTAAATGCACATGGTGCAGTTTTTGAACACAGGTGGCTTTACGCTGTACCAGTGGAACGTGTCGGCTACAGCGAACATGTGATATCGTACACTAGCCGCTCCTTGAGTCACTCTGAGCGCAATTTTTCGGTGACCGAACAACAGTATCTGGCTGTCGTCTTCGCTGTGCAGTGGCTTCGATCGTATCCCTACACGCAGTAATTCAGTGTGATCATGAATCATCATAGTCTATGATGGCTTGCGAATCTTCGTGATACATCTGATCGACTAGCACGCTATGTCCTCCGCCTGCAGGAGTATGATCCTGTTGTTTGCGCCAAGAGCGGCCGGCTACAAGCTGGTGCTTATTGTCTCTCTTGCCGGCCAGTTCCGACGACTGAATGTGACGCTGACAGCGTTGACGTTTTCTGTCCTCGAAATTTGCAGATATAGACACTTTCATATCCGAGCAGCAGAAGGACGAGATCTTACAGCCGCTTCTTGCGTCCGCGCGGGAGTCCGCTGCAGACAATCGTTTTCGCTTACGTGACGGCGCCCTATATAAGATGAGCTACTCGACTACCGGTGCGCACTATCTTTTGGTTGCCCCCCCCCCCCCCCTTCGAAAAAAAGAGCCTTCGCAGGCACGTGTAATCTGCCATGCACGATGAATGGACATCCGGCTTTCTTGTACGCATATGAACACTCTACCGTGTTCAGGAACACTTTTATTCGCCCCGGATGCGCAATGATACCGAACGGTGCGTCGCCAGCTGCACCAAATGCCTGCGTTACAAGCGACCTGCTCACGCGCAGTGTGGTCCCTTTCAGCCAGTTTCGTCTCCTAGCAGCCCCCCTTTCAACAAGTTGGTATAAATCTTCTGGGCCATTTTGAACAGCTGCGCCAAACCGTCATGGCGGCAATGACGCCACGTCCGATAGCGTCGGCAGTGAAAATTGTTTAGGCGCTGAGGCCGTCACCACTAGTGTCGCCGCTGTGGTCCTCTCACACTTTTCTTTTGTGAAATGGCGCCGCGCTGCTAAAATGTGGTCTGGCTGAGCGGTTTTGATTTGTGAAGCGGATGGTCATTTTTTGCTGGCCGTTTTTTGTGCATTTAATGTTGCGATCATTGACTTAGGCGGAACATCTTGAATTAATATGATGTGCGGCATGCGCAAACTGAGTGAGCAGCAGCCGCCAGGTTCCCAAGTACAATTACCTTGTTGGCGATAAACGTGACTAGTCTTGGAACACACCACCTTCAAATGCTTGCGAACACCATCGATGAACAGCGCCAGAATATTTTCTAGCAAAGAGCTCTGTGGCCTGAAGAATCGACGTGACAGTTCGTGCACATCGGGAACTCACCACATTGCCTCTACATCGACAGGTGCCCGCAAATGGGGTTGTCAGCCAGTGCCGAGTCGACACGTCACTCGAAGACCGGCGGACGCCGTAAGTGTACGCTGCGAGCATGTTTTCTTGAGAAATGTAGGTGGCTGCGAGTGCTACTCTGTGCATGGTATGCATTATTGTTCATCCACGCGTTATAGCCAAGCGAGCTTGAATATCGCGGTGCTGAATGTTCTTGCAGTTGCGTTGAACCTGCTACCACACTACGTTTATAACGAGCTTAATCGCTACTGTTAAAAGGTGCTGGTACATGTGAGATGGATGCACTCAATCCGGTGGTGGTGGTGGTGTGCGGCGTGACCACCCCTTACTGCGCATGCGCAAACCCTTTAAAAAAATAAAAATAAACGACCTCCTCTCCCCCCTCTCTCTCCTCTAGGCATCCCTCCCCGCGGCGACCACACCCTCAATGCGCATGCGCGTCCCCTCCTCTCTCCCCCTACTACGCTCCCCCGTCTCTCCTCTAGGCATCCCTCCCCGCGGTGTCTACACCCCCACTGCGCATGCGCGTCCCCCCTTCTGTCTCCTCTCCTACGCTCCCCACCTCGCTCGCCTCGCGACGCCGACGCAGGCCCCTATTGGAAAACCCAGTGGCACTGTCCCAGCGCCATACCGCATTATAGGACCAGTGTGGCGCTGGATACTGGGACACTGGCACGCTGCACGGGGCACACTGGATGCTGGCGCGCTGCAACTGGGACACGCGTTATGGGCCAAAATCGGGCTTTTAAATTCTTTTTAAAAATTTTGGTTATGCCCACATCCTAATTAAGGCTGAAACACGAGCACTGGGACAAAAAAAAACGAAAAGAAAAACGAGCGCGCGGGATTCGAACCTGCTACTTCGCTGAACTACTCATTGTGAGCCTGGCACGCTACTCACTACGCCAGACTCGAAATACACGCTTTCGCTTATTTTTTCTTCATGTTATAGCTAAATCCGGTATCCAATAGCAATGTTTTCTCGCTTAGAAACGCAGATTTTCGTCTCTTCGTGCTCGCGCCAACCTGACAGGAGATTGTTTGTTTGTTTGTTTGTTTGTTTGTTGGTTTGTTTGTTATGGGCTGCCATGGATCAGAACGTCTACCTGGCACGTTTTGCACCAAAACTGATCAGCGTAACCGCAGATGTGTTGCGGCAATCTCACTGTCTCGCTAAGCGGTTAGCCATACCTACATAGCAAACATCGTGCATCTGAACTGCTCCCTGAACACTGTACTTTTCGTCACCCGTTTGAAGACATTTTCTGTCCCCCTTGTTTACGTTCCGCGTACTAGATCTGCAGTAGTTGACTCTAGTCAAAACGAGCATTAGGCTTAGGGCCGCCCTTCGTGAGCCGCGGTCGCTCTGAAGATCGTGGATATACATTCCATTACAAAGAGTCTAATAACCGCTAAAATGTAGTTTCGATCATAACTGACCTAAGCGAGGTCATATTTGCACCTTCGATTACACAAATCAGAAGCTAAAAACGCCGAGATCAGGCGTTGCAGCGGCTAACTGTTGCCGGTGACGTGCGGCTTTCTGCGGTACGAGCAGGAACGACTCGCTGCTAGAGCAGGTTGATCTTCATTATCAGATTAATACTACTGCCATATTGTGTTGCGAATGAGCAGTTCTTTCGATGTGGTTTATAAACTACATTGACGACACTCGAGCACACTTCAAGGAAAGCGCACGCGTGCTCGACAGATGATTGCTTTAGCCTACAAGCACATCCATCGCCTGACTGAAACTAAAGCTATATATGTGTAGCACACAGGACAGAACATTTTGAAAATATTCCGTATATTTTATGCTCGAGATCTCGCTATCCAATATAAAGTCTTGTAGAAAGTCCATCAAGCGCGCCCAGTTTCTTCCAATGTGCCGCCGGTGTTCCCAGTGTGCGGGCAGACACTGTACAGCGTGACCAGTGCCTCCCAGCACGGTGTAAGACACTGGGCGACACTGCACAGTGTGTCCCAGTGCGTTTCAGCGCACTGGGCGAGACTGGCCACGCTGTACAGTGCGTCCCAGTGTCTCCCAGCGCGCTGGAGTACACTGCCACATTGTACAGCGTTTCCAGTGTCACCCAGTGCGCTGAAACTGACTGGGAGACACTGGAAACGCTGTTTTTTTCGATAGGGGCAGCGTCTGCTAGCGAGTTTCTTGGTTGAAAAAACATGGCTGATCCCTCTGTCAAGGAATCGGTATAACACGAAAGTGCAACGTGTCTTCGCAGATGTAGTTGAGCGTTTATTGTGCATTGTTTCACAATAAGGGCGAAGGAATGAATGCCACAGCAACAAATGGAAACGTCACGCGAAGAACGGCAAGCAGCTTGAAACTTACTGCGCGCCCCTCAAGATGAAAGGAGGCACGAAATGAGTATACACAGGACGAGCACTGACTAACTGTGACAGCTCGACACCTAAGGCACGCAGCTCTAACACAAAGAAAAAGCGCGCGCGCTCTAGCGGCCACGCCCAGTGGAGGCGCGCGCACACCGTAGCAAGAGGCACGGCGACCTTTAGAGCGTGCACTTCCTGCCACCTTAGAGCCATCTCGCTACTGATGACGAAAACGCGCTGAAGTCGATGAGCTCTGAGGACCGCCAACGGTATATGGTGTATATAAATAGCTTGAAGTTAGCAAACTGAGGTACGTACGCTCCCGTGGCTGAGTGGTTTCGCACCGCACGCTGCGGAGCGAGAGGTCACAGGTTCGATGCCCGTTGACGAATCGTTTTCTTCTAGTTTTTTCTTTGATCTCAATGTGTTAGTTTATATTTTACAACGTCATATCCGCGACGGAAATGCGTCATAGGAGCCGTGGTGGACCCCGGCATAAAACACTTTCGTGTTAAAAACCGACTGCTCGCACTCCAAAACCGCTCACTGGCCACCCCGTATATATGGCACTGGATATTGACCTGCAAGGTGGTGCCGGTGGGAGATTTCTCCTGTGCGTTGTTGAACAATAAAACTTCGCAGCGTGCGCGTTAACTAAAAGCGGACTGCGGCTCTCTGTGTCCAGTCGGAGTCTTCTGTCTCTCATGGCCCATTAGCAGCGATTGGCATGTTCCAACAGGAAACACCGGTCCATCACTGCATACTTTGCGCCTCCCCAGGTCCCCTGCATACTTTGCGCCTTCCCTGCGCAACGCTGCGATGAGCGCCAGCGACAACGCCCCTGCCAGTGTAAGCATTATAGCTGGTGTGTGAGGGCGCTCGCATCGCGCAAGCTCGGCGCAGCTATATATTGCCACGCGCGTTTCTAATTTTCACAGTTGCTGTATTCGATTTCCGCCCACAAAGATTATCAGCAGTACTCGGCGCAGACCGCGCCTTATTGTTCCAGAAGCTTCTCGCTTGTAGTAGATCGTTCTGTTAAGATTGCACGCGAGACGCTAACACTCAAGATTATTCCAGAGCTTGCGCGACGACTACTGATAAGGCTAGAATGTTCGACGCGTGCGTTATAAAAAGCCGGCGCGTTCCAACGATGTTCAGTTTGATCGACGGCCGACGCTCTGTTCGCCGCTATCAGTGCAGTGTGTATTGCTGTAATCTGACTTTCTGTTTACCGGCCACAAGTTCGGCCTAATAAACAGTTTCATTTTGGACCTACCGACTTCTACCTTCGTCGACGTCAGGACCACGTGACAATATGAAAAAAATGTTAAAAAAAAACAGAAAAAAAGAAAAAAAGACGGGCGCTGCGCCGTGCTCCCGACCGGGCTGCAGAAATTAGGCGCCTTTTTCCTTCTTCGAACCACAACCACCATATATAAATGGAGTGAAGCGCGCGCGAAATGCATTCGCATTTCCTCACGATTCCCTTCGGTGAGGTGGGGGCATTTTTTTCTTGCTCGGCTCGGACTAGTGGATCGCGCGTTTATTTCGCGAAAGGAAGGTTTTTCCAACAGAACTAACCCGCTTGTGGTTTTAACGAGTTTTGTTTCAAAAGCTGCCATCTAGTTAACCCTGCCGGCCTGTTGCGAGGGCAACTAATTTTCCCGGCCCGGATTGCCGACACTATTCCTCTTGCGGCAGCTGGCGGAAAAAATAACAACAGCCGGTAAAAGCTGGCCAGCTGTAGTGAGTTGTAGTGTAATTACGCTCTATTATGAGATACACGTTTAAACTACGTGCACGATAAAACATTGAAACACACATGGAGCGCGGAAAGCACACACACACGCTTCGTGTGTGCGTTTATTTCTGTGTTCTAACGTGTTGTCTGCGCCCAGATTAAAGATGTCTGCTGTATCTATGAACCAACTAGCCCGAGAACATGACATACTCACACCAAGAACTCACTATATGTATTTCAGTGAGCGAAAAGAGCAGTGTACATAAAGCACATCAATATGTTCACCACGTAAACAAAGCAGTTATATTTTTTGGTGATGCTTTTTAAATATTTTCCAGGTTCCTTCAGTAATGTATCTATCTGTACTCCCGTCACTTAGAGTCACCGAGGGACTACCGTGATGCAGTGGGGAAGGTTTTCTACACAAGCTGCTTCTATAGATAAAGGAGTAAGCACAACACCAAGAAGTGTAGAAAAGTGAATAAAGTTATTCACTGAGCCGGGCTGCTTATTGCTTGGCGCCAACAGGGAATTATTGCACCTGTTTGGCCTGACAAAGCATTGGGAACACAAGTCAGCGATTTGTTTTCTGTGCTTAACTTCTGTAGCTTGTGTAACCGGAAGATGCGTTTTCAGTCGTAACAGAAATAGCATTCAAAGCAAAATATTTGGTTGACAAGAATGCCCGCCATGTCCGTACCCGCCACACATCTTTTACACAGCAGCCTTTCTACCCACTTCGGCTACCGTCCATCATCTGACCACCTAAACTACTCTATACTATCAACCCACCACCCATTATCCATCCACCCTCCACGCACAACATTAATCCGTTATAATGGTGGATAGTGGTTTGCATCATGCCCACCACTCGTATTTTCCAATGGGGCTGAGAGCCCCATGTACTGTGCGATGTCAGTGCACGTTAAAGAACACGAGATGGTCCAAATTTCGGAAGCCTTCCACTACTGCGTCACTCATAATCATATCGTGGTTTCAGTTCGTAAAACCACAGAAATTATTTTTAGTAGTAGTATTTCACGTGACTTACATGAAGTCGTGTGAGAGAAATGGCGTGAGGTTTTGCAGTTTTCCGAGCATAACAAAACAAAGTGATTGTGTTCATCTCCCATTTATAGCGGGCGCTACGCGCCTTGCCTTCCATATGTGGCAGAGGCAAATAAAACTGTGGAGGATTCGCTCGGCCAACACAGCTCCGAATCACTTCTGTAGACGCGCCTAGCGCCTGTCTGCGGGTTGCATCGTACATTGTGTCAGAAGTGGCCACCGTTCGCTCTCTGTAATGGAGGACAACCCCGACGCTGCGTTTGCCGGTGTACCTGGACTCCATAAGCCACCGACCATCGACTTCAACAACCCAAGTATGTTGTCGACCTGGATTGAGCAGTTCGAGGGCTATCCCTACGACACCTAGCTGCCGACGAGGTTCGGGTATGAATGCTTCTTTATTGCATGGGTGTTCAAGCTCGACGCGTGCTAGCGTCTCTCAACTTGCCGGCCGAAGATCTGTCGTACAGCGTCGTTAAAAGGAACTTCACCTCGTATTTCAGGAAAAAACATTCACGGCGCAAAGAGTACGATGACGAAGTGAAGAAACGAACAGACAGACACGAGCGCCAACTTTCAACTATTTATTTTGAGAAACCGCGCCGATTTATAAAGGCTGTGAAACAGGGTAATCTCGCTACAAAGATAGAGACATGGCAACACAAGCAAATCATCATGAGCCGCTAAACCAGAGTCTAGGCATGCGCCGGAAGCTACACTGAACCGAATTGTAAAAACATGCCAGTGCACTTAACAAGTGTCCACCCTATTTCGAGCAAAATCGGCAGCGCACAATCTAAAACTAACATTCGGTAATTTCCGGCGCATGCCTTGACTCTGGTTTAGTGGCTCATGATGATTTGTTTGTGTTGCCAAGTGTCTATTTTTGTAGCGAGATTACCCTGTTTGACAGCCTTTATAAATCGGCGTGGTTTCTGAGAATAAATTGTTGCAAGTTGGCGCCTGTGTCTGTCCATTTCTTCACTTCATCCCCGTGCTCTTTGCGCCGTGAATGTTTTTTCCTGAAGTATGAACCGACCAGCTCAGCCACACGCCCTGCTCACCTTGTATTTCGTTCAGCCGCTAAACGAACTTCACGATAGTTATCGTTTTCACAAGCGAACGCAGCAACAGACGAACGCGTCGATGCTTTTTATTCCGCATTGCGAAACATGGTCAAAAGATGCAACTATGGCTCAGCGTCCGTCCAGATTGGACTCGTTCGAGACTGACCCCCATATTAACAAACATGTCTTGACTCGAATTTCGTCCTTCACTTGACCGAGTTGTGCACAGCGCCGTTGCTCGACTGAAAATGACGGCGCGCTTCTCGGGGATCGCTGGTGGTTATCGCTAGTATGCAGTGACTTCTGCCTAGGGACGACGTTCTTATCGACTTTATCAAGTGGAGGTGGCGTGTTCAGTGAAGGGACGTTGTAGAATACGGGGGTGATTTATCGTCGAATTGTTGGCTAGCAGATTATTGGAACGACTCTGCCACACTTCTGACTTAACGCTAGATATGGAGCTCCTGCATGCACGGCTGCACGAAGAAAAAAACGGCAGATCCCACGCACTGTGGGGATCGATGTAATGCGAAGCAGCCAGGGAAGAAGCAAATCATGCTGTACATAATATGCATGTCTTTATTTATTGTTAGGACCTGTCATTTGTGTTCACCATACAGTCACGTCACGCAATACAGATTTTGTAGTATATCAAGCTAGCGAACTGGACGCAAGTGCACCATGAGCGTGGCATGTAAATGGCATTGTAGATTACATGCATGCCAAGGTTTTCATGTTACCACCTGCAACTTATGTTCGCTTACTTTTTTTTACCTAGAATCGCAGCGAGATGTGAGACCAAACTGCCTCCGTCTCGCACGCGTTCGTATTCTCGCGCTTTGCGCATCGTGCAGACGCCATCCGCGTTCCAGCGTTTAAATTAACGGACACTTTGTGTTAAATACAAAGTGTGTTCCTCGAACGCCTGTGCCCACTGAGACGGGGTCGGTCAGAATGGAACGTGATGTGCGCGTCTCCCTCCTTGCATGATTAGAGACGCCGGGCACAACGACGCTACGCAAGCAAAGCGCGAGCGCTGTAGAGTCCAGCGCGGCCGGCGTCCGTGTGCACGCCCCGGCGCCCACCTGACACCGTGCCATGGGACGGCTGGAGGGACGGGCGGACGTGAGCATGAGACATTAAATAATTTCGCCTTAAAAATTTGGTGTATATATTGCTAGCGAAATGACAACGAGAGTGTCATGACCGTGGCATGCAAGTGATGCTGCACATGACATGTCATGATTTTTATATTACCACTTGTCATTTATGCTCTTCACACAATCACGTCGCTGAATACCAAATTTGGTGTATATCAAGCTAGCGAAACGGCCACGGGAGTAACATGAGAGTGGCATGCAAGTCATGTTGCACATAACATGTGATGATTTCCATATTACCACTTGTCATTTATGCTCGTCATACAGTCACGTCACTCAATATCAAATATGGTGAATATCAAACAAGCGAAACGGCCGCGAGCGTGCCATGAGCGTGGCATGCAAGTCATGTTGTACCTGACATGCAGGTCATGATTTTCATATTACCACCTGTCATTTATGTTGGTCATGCAGAAATGTCTCATCGTACCAATTTTTGGATATATCAAGTTAAGAAAGCGGCCTCAGCACTATGGCCATGGCGTGTAAATCATACTTTTCATGACAGGTTAGTCATGATTTTCATGATATGATCAGTCACTCATGTTTGCCATACAGTCATTTTATGCCATACCAATTTTGGTATAAATCACATTAACGATACGGCCGGGGAGAGCACAAAGTCGTAGGCGGCTAGATAGATAGATTGATACGCTCAATGTCGCCGAAGTTCGCTAAGAAATGCTTCGCATTTAAACGTGGAACACGAAAACAAGTTATCTGGGCCAGTCGCCGTTGATGCAGCGAAGCATAAGCTAGTGAAACGACAGTCACGTAATCGAGCGTCAGCATCAAAAGAGACCCCCTTTCCCAACGCGACTCACGAATCATGTCGCTTCTGCGTACGGGAAGCACATCGACGGGAATTTCGTACTGCGAAGAAAGCGGTTTGCATTTTCTGCAAAAGGAAAGGACAGTTCGAGGCAGTTTGCCTAGCCATGCAGCGTTCGCTCAATCGACTGTGACTT
>JALIZH010029477.1:0-68928 GCA_030522465.1 Rhipicephalus appendiculatus | reverse complement strand
ATGTGTGACCTTATGCAGATAAGGCATCACGACAGGCCTGAACGGTTCACGTTCACACGTCGCCCCTCTTACTGGTTTTTCTTTTTTGGATCAGGCTTTCGGCAACAGCAGTTAGTAGCGACATAGGGTAACCTGCAGCCGAAAGGCGGCTTACCTGATTATCGAAGCTCTCCTGCATTTTATGCTCACACGACTTTTTGAGAGCCGATTCCATACATGAAGAAACAATTCCTCTCTTGACAACTTTCGAATGGGCTGACTGAAAAGACACCAGCTCCTTTTTTGCGCGGGGACTGTATGCCCAACACACGTGACGGTCACAGACTTCGAGCCTAAGGTCTAAGGCTTGTAAAATGTTATTTTCCGGCAGCTCATGGGTGAATACAAGCCCTTGTCCATGTTGCTTAAAATCATTTAAAATGCCATTCACCGTAACGCGGTAGTCAGAGGTAGCAGTTAAAAACACAATAAAATCATCAACGTATCTAAAAACTTTTAAAACATTCGAGTCATTGAAAACGTTGTCTAAGGACCTGTCAACAGAGGCTAAAAAAATATCGACAAGAACTGGAGCAACACAGGACCCGATGCATATACCATCACGCTGTACATATGGCTGGTCGTTAAAAACAATAAAAGTGACCTGAAGATAAAATTCTAAAAGGCTCAGGAAATTAGGCACAGTCAGCCCTACATCGTTCTGGAACGGAATCGTTCCGTTCTGTTCAATACATTCACGCACGGAAGACAGTAATTCACGCTGTGGAACGGAATAAAATAAATCTTGAACATCAACTGAAAAAACATACCCCACTTTTTCATTGTCACAACAAAACTGCACTATTTCATCCGAATTCTTGGTACGGAATGGGTCGTTTACAGCTAGCAGCTTAAGTTTCTTCTGCAAGAATTGGCTTACGTTATGCTGCCAGCAACCAGACTCGCTGATTATGGTTCTGAATGGCACATCAGGCTTGTGCGTCTTTGCTGTGAAAAAAAACCGATAAACAGTTGCCTTTACTCTTCTGTATACTTTTCGCGAGCGGCACGAGTGCCAACTTGTTGCAGAATTCTATGAATCTCGTTTTTATTCTGACTTCGCTTTTCTTGACTGAGACAAAGTTCTTGGACACTGCTTGCAGGGCTTTTTCATTAAAAACGCCCCTTTCAACCACAACAAACCCTCCTTCCTTATCTGCCTGCAGAAGGCATAGGTTATTGCTTTTCAAAAAAGACAAAGTCTGTCGTACACTGACATCCATTCGGCTTGAAGGCTGTTTGGGGGCAGACTTATCCAGGCACTCTACACCTTCAAGTAAACACCTTTCACGTACTTCTTGCTGTGCCTTGGAAGCCACACATCTGTTAATAGCTACTAATTCATGAGCGGGGACACTAGAAGGAAGACAAAACTTGGGGCCTTTGGACAACAACCGGGTAACATTTTCCGGCAGGTTGACATTTCTAAGTACCGTTACGCTACCTTTAACAGTGGGAGGAGGCTTCCCCCTTGGTCTACACAATTCCTTTAAAATACAATACCATCTAGCTTCAGTGAGCTGGGCCGCGAGGCGAAGAAAAGAACGGTAGTTTCTTAGGGCCAGCCAATGGGGATCACTGGACTGGCAAACCACCCAAAGCCAGTCCTGGAAGAGACGAACTTGACGCCACAGCTCTGATCGCAGTAATTTACACAGTCTTTTGACGTGAGTCCATGAAGGAGACACGGGACCAAACAAAGCACTCACGTCTGCCGGAACAAGTCCTTTGCGAAGAGAGAAACCGTACAGTCTTGCTCTGCAAGTCGCATGAATGATGTGGCTGAGCAATGCGTTGACGACCGTGGAAGAACATGGTGAAGACACACAAAAAGAAGGACCCACTGCACTAGAAAGGAACTTCAATAAAACTTCGGTTGGGCCTAGTTGGTACATCGCATTTTAGGTGAAAACTTTAGCGCAAACAAGACGGACCACAAAGGAAGAAGAGACGAGCACAGGCGCTTACTAACAACTGATTTATTCTTCTATCACCAACGCATATAAATGCCACAACCACAGAGCTTGCATACGCATGCGTAACAAGACGTATTGCATACGAAAAAACAGATTCTTTACCGAAGATGCGCACGCATAAACTCATATTCGGAAGGGTACAAAGAGATAGATGTATCACTAATACAATCAGCACTCCTTTTCTTTATGTGGTATGCCGCGCGTGTTCATTGTTGCTTCTGCCCAAGATCAAAAAAATGCATTTCTTTAAGAAATACTAGACAAATACACATACAAATGCATTTGCATTTGCTCATTATTCACAAAAAGGCCTATCCATGTTGTAAGTATGAACAAGCTATGACGTTCACAGGAGCAGCAACTGCGTCCCGAAATCAACTAAGTTTCAAAAACGCCACGTTTCTAGAGAATTTTTAAGAATACGTAAGTTGCTGTTAGTATGGTCGCGAATATACAAAAACTCACTCTTTGTAAAATGGTTGTCGTCACCCGGCGATACTTGTTGATTTTTCCTTTGTTCAAAAAAAATTTTCTTTGAAAACAAATTGTGATTTCACGCTATTCAGTCATATGGCCTTGATATACAAGAAAATCAGTAACTTCAAAGTTTTATTCGTTCGTGAAATCAACCAGCGGGAAGTGGCTGCTTAAAGAGCCAGTAAACAGGCTCATACATTTTTTTTGCACCCCCCAAACAAGCTTGCCAATTCTTACAGTAGACCACGGCGATATCATTTTCCGAATATTACAGCGAGGCGCGCCGCCCAGACTCTTCATTCTAAAAAAACAATTCCCGCGCCTCTTTCCTTCTGACCAATCCCCGTCGTACGCGTAGTGACACAAACTTGGCCATGGGCAACTTGACATACCACTGAGCTCGTCGATTGGTCCTTTGCCCTACGAAACGGCGCCTTGGCCCTGCGGTGATGCAGTTTTGGCCGCGCAGTCCGCATTTTCATTTTCCTGTGCTGCTCCTGGCGTTTTGTAGAGCCCGAGACTACCGGGAGAAGCGGTATTGCCAAAAAAAAGCCTCCGAGATGAAGAGGCGTCTCACTTCTTTGCCACTAGGGGAAGGGTGCTCCCCGTGCCTCTATGACACGTGCTTATGTGAAGTGCCCTGCTCGGTTGCTGGCTGCGCGCCGATAACGTATCGCTGATGTCATGTCATGTTGCCGAAGTGGGCCGAGTCGCGACGACGGGCTATGCCTTTGCCCTCCCTACGGTGGAGAAGGGTGGAGAGGCCGCACGAAAATTTGAAGCCAGCTGAAACGGATGTTGTAACCCCCATCACTTCCTTATTTTAGCACGTATTCGCAAAATTCTTGCGGCAGCACGTGCACATAGCAAAAGTGTGCATATTTATTTTCATTACGATTTTTGGACCTTGGAGTTGTTTCTGGCCCTCTGCTTAAAAAAAATGTGCATTGGCAGCACATGGTTTTCAGTTCGTTTTGTTAGTACGTTATTTGTATATAACATATATACGCTGTGATAAACAGATGATGATGTTTGGGTTTTACTGGCGCAAGGGCCAAGATCTGGCCAAAGAGCGCCAAGCAAAAGGTTGGACATCAAGTTGCATTGAAATGAGGCAATACTAAAGGTAAGGCGAGATGGCTGTATAGTGGCCTAAAAGAATTCGCTGTGAGAAACGTAAAATGGTCGGACACTAAAATTGTGTTGTCGGTTGACGTATGCGTTGCAGTATGAAAAATGGGCTATGCATGGTTGATGTAATAAAATTTGCCAATTGCTGTGGGCACAACAGCCTAGCTAAGCTCTTGCGCACAAGGGCATAGAGGCGTGTGCTGGCTAAATGTGATCTCGCAACATCGGTCGCCCAGGGGAGGTCGCGTTACGAGCGTCTTGGGCCAATAATCTGCAATGTAAAAGTCTCTTTTAAGAATCTGAGAACACATGCGATATCGAAAAGCGGTTCTGTGCCGAGAAACATTGCTGGGTGTAATGGGATATGCTGGGTGTACACTACAGGAAAGTGCTTTTTTCTCTCATGATCAGCTTCGCGACACTCCACAAGCATGTGGAGAACGGAAAGCCTGTCCCCACATCTGTTGCATATAGGCGGTTCACTACCAGTCAACAAAAAGTTGTGTGTGTTGAACGTGTGTCCTATCCTCAGTCTGCAGGACAACACTTCCGTTCGCCGTGATTTTGTCGGTAGTGGTGGAGGCCCTAACTGCGGTTTTATTAGATGCAGCTTGTTACGTGTTTGGGCATCCCACAGGTGCTGCCACTGCCGTCTTATATTTCTCCGAATAGTTGGCCTTAGATCCGTGACACAGACTGCCAAAGCACGCCCATGGGCACTTGTCGCTGCAGATCGAGCGGTTTCGTCAGCCAGAACGTTGCCCTCAATGTCTCTGTGACCTGGCACCCAACATATAATGATATCCTGGTGAGATGTGTATGATGCACACAAAAATGAATACAGATTGTTTAGGACAGGGTTTTTATGTTTGCAGAAAGATGTTAGGGACTTTACAACACTCAAAGAGTCGGTAAATATGACGGCTTTCTGTAGCTTTGTTCTTTTGATTTGTTGCACAGCAGCCGTAACTGCATATGCCTCTGCTGTAAAGATACTCGTGTCCGGGTGGAGAACATCACTTTCTGAATACGCCGGACCAACAGCTGCGTAGGAGACACCGGCATGCGACTTGGACGCATCTGTATAGAATTCCGGACAAGAGTATTTCGCCCTGATTTCCTGAAAGTGCATTTTAATATGCGCATCGGGGGCATGCTTGGTGACTTCAATGAATGATGTGTCGACTTTAACAATCTGCCACTGCCAAGGCGGCGGAAGCTTTGCTGGAGCCATGAGGTTATATGCAAGCAGGGGCATGTCGAATTCTTCACTTAGTTTCCGCACCCGCATTGGGAAGGGCTCCCTCACTCTCGGTCGATTACGAAAAAGTATGGCATATCTGGTATCATTGATGGTGGCATGGGCAGGGTGTTCGGAGTTTGCATTAACTTTCAAGAAGTATGTGAAGCAGCAGTATGCCCTCTGTAGATGAAGCGCCCACTTATTCGATTCCACGTATAGACTCTCTATAGGGCTTGTTCGAAAGGCTCCGGTGGCGAGTCGAATGCCAAGGTGATGAACAGGGTCCAGCATTTTTAGAGCACTTGGTGCGGCAGATTGATAGATTATCACACCATAGTCCAAACGTGATTGTATGAGGCTACTGTAGAGGTTCAATAGACATGTCCTGTCACTGCCCCATGAAACATGTGAGAGAACTTTAAGAATGTTCATTGTCTTTAAGCATTTTTCTTTAAGGTGTTTTATGTGCGAGGTAAATGTCAGCTTAGAATCCAGTATCATGCCCAAAAACTTTTGCTCTGTATTCGTCGTAAGTTGCTGCCCATTCAGTTTTATATTGGGATCTGGGTGTAGCCCTCTCTTCCGGGTAAAAAGTACACAGGAGCTTTTCTGGGGATTCAGCTTAAATCCGTTTTCGTCAGCCCATTTGGACACTTTGTTCAGAGAGAGCTGGACTTGGCGCTCGCAGATTGAAAGGTTGCATGATTTGAAGCCTATCTGGACATCATCAACGTATACTGAGTAGAAGATGGCCGGTGGTAAGGTGGTACGCAGAGAGTTCATCTTTACGATGAAGAGTGTGCAACTAAGAACTCCTCCTTGCGGCACGCCCGTTTCTTGGGTAAATAAGTGCGACAGTGTGTTCCCGATTTTGACACGGAAAGTGCGGTTGGACAGGTAGCTTTCGATAACACTGAACATGTTACCGTGAATTCCCATTGTGGACAGGTCTTTAAGGATCCCAAAGCGCCACGTTGTATCATAAGCTTTTTCTATATCTAAGAATACTGACAAGAAGTGTTGCTTATGCAAAAATGCATCACGTATGTTGGCCTCGATTCGAACCAGGTGGTCGGTTGTTGACCGCCCTTCTCTAAAGCCACACTGGAAGGGGTCAAGGATAGCGTTCGCCTCTAGAAAGTGTATCAGACGGTAATTTACCATTTTCTCAAATATTTTACAAAGACAGCTGGTCAGAGCTATAGGGCGGTAACTTGACACGGACGATGGGTCTTTGCCCTGTTTCAGGATTGGAATGACGATAGCTTCTTTCCATGAGTGCGGAAGATAACCAGCAGCCCATATGGCATTGAAAAGTGCAAGTAGCGTCGATTCGGTGTCTGAATGCAAGCGCTTTATCATCTCATACACTACTCTATCCGGTCCTGGTGAAGAGTTCTGGCATTTGCTCAAGGCGGCTCGGAGCTCGGCGATGGTGAATGCAGAGTTGTACGGCTGGTTTCCTTTTATTTTCTGAGAGAGTTTCTTACGTTCTACTGTTTGTTTGTATTTTCGAAATGAGTCAGAATAGTGTACAGAACTCGAGATGTACTGGAAGTGTTCTCCAAGCGCATTCGCTTGCTCTTCCAACGAGTTGCCAGAAGGATTAACAAGAGGCAGTGGTTGGGCTTGCTGCCCTGTTAGCCTTTGCAGTCCATTCCATACCTTACTCTCTTGAGTAAACGAATTTATACCCGAGAGGAACCTCTCCCAAGATTCCCTCCTAGCCTGTCGTCGTGTTCGCCTTCCTTGCGCTTTAACATTTTTAAAGTCAGTGAGATTTTCTGCAGTTGGGTAACGACGAAAGATGCCCCAGGCTTTATTTTGTTTCTTGCGTGCCAGCTTGCATTCGTCGTTCCACCATGGGACTCTTCTTTTGTGTGGCGTACCTTTTGTTTGCGGGATGGTTTTTTCAGCGACAGCTATGATAAAATCGGTAAAATACGCTACGGCATCGTCTATGGTGAGTTCAGTGATAAAATCTCGGGATAAAAAAAGTGGATTGCTTAAAAAGCTCCCAATCAGCCGAAGCCAGTTTCCATCGCGGGGCAGACTGAGTGCATTCTTCTTGCTTTACGAGATTCAAGGTTATGGGAAAGTGGTCACTTCCAAAGGAGTCGGTGATAACTTTCCAATCTAAGTGCGGAAAGAGCGTGGCAGGGCCAATAGCCAGGTCAATGCAAGAGTAGGAGTTGTGTGAGCAGTTGTAGTAAGTGGGTTGCTTCTTATTAAAAAGGCATACACCGGAGCTTAAAAGAAAGTTTTCAATAAATCGACCCTTGGCGTCACACCTGGAGTCTCCCCACAGAGTATTGTGGGCATTAAAGTCGCCTACAATGATGAAAGGCTCAGGGAGCTGGTCAACAAGGTTATAGAACACTGTTTTATCAATTTTGTGATGAGGAGGCATGTATATGGAGCAAACGGTAACCAGCTTATTGCAAAGGATTGTTCTTATTGATACTGCCTCGAGGGGCGTCTGTAGGGCCAGATGTTGGCAAGCAACTGACCTATCTACTATTATTGCTACACCACCAGACGAGGCGTCAGCGTCGTCACGGTCTTTTCGGTAAATGGCATATTGCTTTAAGAAATTTGTGTGCGTGGGATTTAAATGCGTCTCCTGCACACAGAACACCTTTGGCTGGTATTCAGATAGTAGCTCCGTTATATCGTCGAGATTCTTCATAAGTCCTCTGACGTTCCAGTACATTATCATGGTCGCCATTTTAGCGGAGCCTGCGTGTGTTCTGTGTGTGGCTGAGGGGTACGGGTGGTGTTCAAGGGCCCTTGCCCGGACCCAGAATTTTTTTGTTTTTCTTTTTTCTTTTTTTTCCAGAGAGCCGCGTCTCTCTGGAAGCGCTCGAGGCGCCGGAGTGATGTCCATTGCCTCGCGGGAGGCACTGGATGCCCGCAAGAGCGAGCTGGAATTTCGTGTTTCAGACCTCGCCTCGTGAGACGAGGTCTTGACGCCCGACGACCCTGGAGCAGCCGGGCTCATTTGCTCGGTGGGTGGCGTAGCCTTAACTGCCGCCACCGCGGGGGCTGAGGCCACCGCCAGCTCGCTGTGCGTGGGCTGGCTAAATGGCGAAGGCCGGTGCGGCGCTGCCCCCTGACGCGCCGCATCAGCATAGGATCTGCCCTGAAAGATCGAGCACCTTTTCCTGGCTTCCCGATAGGAAATGTTTTCTTTGACTTTCAATGTCACGATTTCTTTTTCTCTTTTCCATGTGCTGCATGATCGGGAATACGCAGGGTGGTCGCCCTCACAGTTGATGCAACGGAGTTTCCCAGTGCAGTTTTCAGAGGAGTGATCCTTGTCTCCACATTTGGCGCAGGTAAGCTGACCCCGGCAGGTCTGCGAGCCATGGCCGTATTTCTGGCACTTGAAGCATCTGCGCGGGTTTGGGATGTACGGTCTGATGCGGGTTTTGGTGTAGCCACTTTGTAGGAACTCTGGTAACGTGCTGGAGGCAAATGTGATTATCAAGTGTTTCGTTGGGATTTCGTTGTTTTCTCTTCTGATTTTAATTCTTCGTACTTCGATGACATTTTGCTCTTGCCAACCCTCCAAAAGTTCTGCCTCGCTAAGGTCAATGAAGTCGATTTCTGAAACAACGCCACGGACAGTGTTCAACGAGCGGTGTGGGGTCACTGTGATAGGTGTGTCGCCAAATGATTTGATTGCAGCAAGTTTGTCGTGTTGCAGTTTGTCACAAACCTCAAGGAGGAGGTCGCCACTTGCCATTTTGGTCGCTTTGTACCCTGGTCCTATAGTATCGGTCAGGGATTTGGCCACAAGAAAAGGAGAAATAGCTCGGACTGGTTTTTCAGGTTTCTCACTATGGACAACGTGGTACCTAGGGAACGATTCTGCGTATTGAAGGACAAAGTTCGAAGCAGCTTCGGTGCGTACACGCTTCAAGGCGGCACGATCAGGAAAAAGTGGAAATGATCTATGCATAAGACATCTAGTTTTTTCAGCAGTGATGGCAGCCACCCACCACGGAGCCCAACAAGGGGACGGTACGAGTTTGCATGACTTGCACACGCCAGCTGTACATCATTGCTATAACCTAATGCGCCTAGGCCAAGGTTGGCTATTTGCACAAGGTTAACCCTCGCCGCCGAGAAACGTGGAAGTAAAGGAAGTAAAAAGAAGACAGGAAAGATTAAAAGTGAGAGAGAAAGACGAAGATGTAGGGAGAGAGAGATAGGAAAAGGCGACTGCCGATTTCCCCTGGGTGGGTCAGCCCAGGGGGTGCCGTCTACGTGAAGCCGGGGCCAAAGGGGTGTGTTGCCTCCGCCGGGGGGCCTTAAAGGTCCAATCACCCGGCGTCGGCTCAACCCCCAGGATCCCCTTTTCCCCGGACACGGCTCAGCCACGCACGGCTAGGCGTGGGAGGGGGGGTTGAACCCCCCCCGTTAGCTCGGGTCCGTGGTGTCGCCACACACCAAACGCCTGCTTGCGCAGACGCCCCTGCGGGGGTGATAAACAGAGGTGATATATAACAATAGCATTGGCTTACATGCCCAAAATTCCCCCTAACAACGAATGGCATCGCTTATTGCATGCTAGTCTGACAATGAATTGGCATCAAAATAAGTCAAGCATCCACATTCACTGAAACAAAAAAAAAAAAAAAAAAAAAAAAAAAAAAAAAAAAAAAAAAAAAAGGAGACAGTCAAGTCTCAACGTTTACAGAAACCAAGAAAAGAGGGCATGAGCATGTACTATCCGCATCAAATGAAACCCGAACAGCGGCAAGCATTCGCAGTGGTATAGTGCGTGCCGTCCAGTTGTCACCGTGGACAGGGCGCGCATACATGCGCGCGCCTGTCCACAGTAATAACTGGATGACACGCACTATACCACTGCGAATGCTTGCCGCTGTTCAGGTTTCGTTTGACGCGGATAGTACATTTATAGTGAATCCACATGACAGACTAAATTATATTCTGCAATGGATCATGCACAACGTGATGATGATAGCAATAATGGATGTGGACAGGACCATAGATATGGTGATCTTTGGGGATTCTTGTTGAGTGAATAGAGGGTACGCTACCTTCATGTTAAAGAAGAAATTTTCAGTGCTGGTGCTGCAGGTCGGTCCAGACTTTGATGAGTGAACTTTGCAGAACCCTGCTGGCTGGGGCTGGCCCACTTTGCGATGATAGGAATGAACATCAGCAATCTGTGGTTGCAGTTCCTTTAGGCCCATGGTCTAGCCCAGCAAACCTTGGCTCCAGGAGACTGCATAGACAGAGATAACTTTTATCAACTGGAACTCTATTCACTAAAACATTATTTGTGTTTTCAGTTTCACTTTTCTTGGAATGTGCATACCAGTACAATTGCTTTCCTTTTTGCGCAAGCTAAAATAAAGTAGAGATATGGGTGCAGTTATGATGTTGCACAACTGCAGTGATGTGATCAGCCGAAGCCGATTCAGCGCAGCTTTTGGAGCAGCTGAAACCTCGTTATGGAGCACCAGATCAGTCTTTTGGAGCAGTTGCCTCCCATACATTTTGGAGCACAAAAGTAGCTAAGCGGGAGCAGTTTTACCACATTTAAAAAATAAACATGTACGCATGCATGTATTGGTGTATGCATAGTTTCCCAAAAGGTGGAATTAACTCACTACTCTTCGGTTTCCTGCGGACAGCCCTAAACTTCTATATATCCGTGACACATAGGCCACCCAATATTTCCTCCCGATACGCTACAGACAGCAAAAGCTTTCCATGCATATTCTGTTTGTTATTAAAAAAAAGAAGTATATTGTGCTGACGTCTGTGCTTGTCGACACAACCTAGACGCTTGAGCAGTGTGGCGAAGTACATGCTGTCGCACTTTATAGACAGAATCGTAAGAATGTTGGTTCACTGGTGGTTTATAACATGGAGTGTACAATAAATGATTGACAAATTGTGCTACAATTACAACGCTGCGCTCAACGAAATTTTCTGATGATGAAGGCTTGTTCTAAATGGAGTTTTCGCGGAGTCGAGAAGCAGCACCGATACAACGAGATAGCGCGCCACAACGTGGTTTCCCAACATGCCGCTGTAGCGGCTGAAATCGCTGATAAATGCTGGCCGTTATGTGGTATTAAAACTTGAGTGCCCCGTATGGAATCTTTCGGAGGTCAGCACAAGTAGCACTCCATATTTTTTATAAAGTAACCTAGCTAGAAATTCCTATTACAAAATGTAATGCTTACTGTAATTTATGCAATGATATAATAGACTGCCATCTCACAAAAACTTGTGGTTGTACAGATTATTCGATTTTTTTTTTCTGGTTCCATAACATTCAGACTTTTTACCTGATCTGACGATGTAATTTCATAGTATGAGTAGTTGGCACTCCTTGGTGCCAACTACCCCCTCCCTTCTTCCTGGCCGGTGAACTGAATATGTAGATTTTATGATTGAATAGAATCTAGACATGTAATGGCGCGCTGAAATAAATCTTGCGTATGTGAACCTGCATTCTTAATTAAGACAAATATTTATACTCTATACGTGGCAACTTTGGCTTCCACTTCACCCTCCTTGGCGTCGCTGTTTGTGTCAGTACATCCAGCTCTCGTACAAGCTGCCAGCTTACAATATTTCGCGAGCCTCCATCTGTTAGCACTAAGCTAAAGTTTACGGCAGGGCACGTGCTTCGGTGCAGAAGTCACGATTTACGAGACACTGTGTGCATGGCTTTGCAGCTAAGCAAAATGGTCGCAACTGGCGGCAAGTGCAAGTTACAGCTCATCACCATTAGCCCAACGAATAACATTCTGTGTGGAGTACGCAGCTGGTGGCCCTGGGAGATTTCTTATAACTACATAGCTCTCACCTGTCTGCTTCAATGGCCACTAAAATTAAGATGGTAACTTATGTAATTCGAGCGCCTGCCATAATTTTCTTTTCTCCGAAGGACTGCAAAAGTAATGTCTTGGCGCACGCTTGGCGCAAATTATGCGATTTCTGCCGAAATGTAGCAGGATGTAGCAGGTTGCACCTCTTGGCGCAGTTTGGCGCAATTGGCGCAGCAATCACATCACTGCCACTGCCCAGAGTAGGAACAATGGGTGTCAGCAGCAAATTCCGAC
Source organism: Rhipicephalus appendiculatus (assembly GCA_030522465.1). Classification (NCBI taxonomy): domain Eukaryota; kingdom Metazoa; phylum Arthropoda; class Arachnida; order Ixodida; family Ixodidae; genus Rhipicephalus; species Rhipicephalus appendiculatus. The sequence continues at coordinate 56,950 of JALIZH010029477.1, read as the reverse complement.
TGCTTCCAGTAGTTCTTGCTCAACTGTAACTGTTTACAACCTTGTCAATGCAAAGGTCGTTACATGTTCCTAAGGCGAATTGTATCATGCATGATGATAGACGAGCCCAGGAAATTCACAAGTATATAACAAAAGCTAAATTTTTCCATGATGAATTTTTACCAAACGAGATATTCCATGGTCCTTTTGTTAATGTCGCATTGTGCAAGGTGAATGCATTTTTCCTGCTGTGCCTTCCTCACACAGGACTCGATCTAAGCACATGGTGGTATAGTCTGTAGTATTCGATCTTTCGAGATTAGCTACCAGTTAATGCCAGCACCCATGCACCACGCTAGGTTGGTAAGCTTATCAATCAAATGTAAAGCAAATACTATTATGCAGCAGAACAGAAAAATTAGTGTGACAAATGGGACATGGCATGTGCAATCTTGCTACCCTTAATGCAAGAAATTATAGTGGTAGTTCTATCCGCTGATGTTAGCCAGAACTGTGATGTTTCAAAACACATCTGCAGATGTTTCGTTAAATGTGTAACAGCTGAACTGATGCTTTTTGTAAAGCTACTAGAAGCAAACTTAAGTCAATTTTATTTCAACAATGGTTCGAGCTAGTTGGTACTCCACACTCAATCATAATAAGTGCAAGAACTTATAGATGAGAGATGGCAACAACCACGAGTGAGCATTCAATGGTGCTTCAACAACCAGCGCAAAGCAGACAAAGGACAAGAACAGGAGCAAATACAAGCACTGAGTTCCAACTGAGGAGTTACTGAAAAATGCCCATGCACGTATGTCGGCATACTACATCACGTGAGGACGCAAATAGTCGCGTAAGAAGTTATACAGAAAAGCTTACCAGGCATGACAGAATGCATGCTAAACAAACGCACAACACGAACGAATGTCACGTCCAATGCTTTTCGGCTGAACTTGTTGACGCTTGTTTTGTCACTGTTTGCATGCGTTCACATTATGTAGTATGCAAACATATATACCTTTTTTTTAATTCCGCAGTTGGAAGTGAGTGCTTGACTTTGTCCCTTTAGTTGTTGTTTGTCTGCTCGGTGCTGGATGTTGAAGATAGATTACCAACTAGCCCAATGTAACACCTGGCTTTATTACATTGAGGTCTGTCTGCGACTGTTGCTGTCTCCCGTCTGAAAGCTTTTGCATTTAGTAGCTTTTATGATTCATTTTTATCTGTACAATTTTTACTTCTGCATTACAGTTGAATGCTAACACAACATTACTCACATAAAGCTTGATTGGGCTTTTATGCTATCTTGCGTATTGCTACACACAGATCAACAATACCAAAAATGAGAACTCTCACTTTGAAGACAACAGTATTTGATATACAAACCTATCGCAGCCATCCCAGCTCCAGAGTGACAGCAGCAACAAACCCTTCAGTAAAATAAAAATAACAGATTACCAAAACCAACTTTGCAGAAGTATCAACACAATCATGTAGCTTTCATGAAAAACAACATTGCAAGTCAGTCGACAATGACTACACTCCTTTTTTATGTTGCGTAATTTTCGGGGGCCACCTGATGCAGTATTTTCATCGAAGCAACTTGCTGTGTCACAGGTGGAGTGACTAATCTTTTTTTTTTTTTGAGGCAACAATAAACAACTGCGTAACAACAAGCAAGTAAACAACCCGCGTACTGAGCAACTGCTACCGCACACGCGTTTGTAAGCACCGGCATCCAGTGCGTGTTAGACACACTACGCACTCATACCGGAACCGGGCTCTGTGCATTCATAGAATACTGTCGCAAATGAAGGCACATTCACTGTATACACAGTGCAAGCAACTCAACAATAAGTTATACGAGTATCATAAGCGTACTTCCGATGACAGTCGAGACCGGTCTTAACAATTTGAATTGAGTGATGCTGAGCAGACTTTACGACTGTTCTCGATGCGGTAAATTAGTTAGATGATGGGGTTTAACGTCCCAAAACCACGATATGATTATGAGAGACGCCGTATGGAGGGCTCCGAAAATTTCGACCGCCTGAGGTTCTCTAACGTGCACCTAAATACGAGCGCACGAGCCTCTAGGATTTCGCCTCAATCGAAATGCGGCCTTCGTGGTCGGGATTCAAACCCGCGACCTGCGGATGAGCAGTCGAGCGCCGTAACTACTAGACCAGCGTGTAGGGTCGATGCGGTAAATTTCAGTCGAGATTTGAGGTTGGTGGTTAGCTTCTGCACTAAGATGATTTTAACTAAGCAAACTAGTCGAATTAGGCTTGGCGCGCTCGAGCTAGCCTCAATGAACCTGAATTGTATGGCCCATCGTTGACCGCATAGCCACGCCTATTGGTGATCACGATCGAAAATTTAGGCGTACCCCCCCCCCCCCCCCCCCCATACATCCAACCCCCGCCACCCCTAAATAAAACAAGCCGGCGATGCCGCTGGGCTGTCTCTAAGGCCGGCGTCATGAGGTTTACACACAGCCGCTACGACACGACGGTGTTAACATACTGAGTGATACCAGCATAAAGTGGTCCCAAACCGCTTTTCCAAATGCCCCCGCGTCATTTTATCCCTTCTTCACTATCTCATAGACCGCTGGAAAAACATTATAGCTTGCGACGCTCGCTAAGAACAGATGACTTACACACTGCGCTACGCGAACGACATAGTGAGAGTGGACTTACCTCAAGTGGAAGTGTCCAACGAGCGCGCACTGAGAACCGAGCATCGTTGCATGAAGGCTTCTCGATGTATCCAAGCACACACGAGAACACGAACACGGGACAACCTTCAACACCACAGCGTCGACGTTCGACGGTGTCACACGCACACACACACCACACAACAAAGAGTTACCGAGAGTCCAGCAATGTAGCCATCCGACGTTACTCCTATTCGCTTGCGATGAGTCAATTTCGGCTCAAAGTGTTCTTGCGTCACTGTTGAGCGCAAAGAACGGCATGTTTTCGATATAGTGACAGCATTTCGAAGAACAAACGACGAAATCCAGCGACCCAGCAGCGTGACACAGAGAGCAGCTTGCAACGGCATTACAGATTGCAGCGGATTGGATTGTCTTCGGTTGGATTTGTCGACTTCGCCCGCTGTAATTATCTACCACTAGCGGGCATTAAAAAACAATGCAGCGGCCTTTACAAAAATAAACGTAATAGATACATGCGCACATATAGTCTGACAAACATTTACACACACTATTCTTGCGGCGGAGCGCAAGAATAGTGTGCATCACAGAGGCTATATATATATTTTTTGGTTTCAATCACGGAGGCCATATATTTCTGGTTAGAAATAGTTTCAGAATTTTTTATTTTTTAATTTTTTTTTTTTTGACAACGCAGGTTGTAAATTCTGTAAAAGAGTTTTCCGAGGTGCCTAGAAGCTCTAACAGAGCCAGCTTAGATGATTGGTGCTCGTAAGAAGCGCGTGAATGGTGAATAAAAATGTATGATGGTCGCGTAAGCGGCGTAAGCTCCGCATCTGGCATTTGTGAAACACGTTGTAATGCACGTCGGGCAGGGTGGTTCACTTCAACTTGCTGTAGTAGAAACGATACTATTTAGAAATTTACCTTCGTTCTTCAGGTGCCCCCCGGCATGCCGCGAGCTCGATGCACTGCTCTCGGCCAAACATTCGCGGGAGCTGTTGCTGCTTCGACGCATTTCAACTTCGGAAGAAAACATAGATTCGTTCTTATCGCGAGAAAATGTCAACTACGAGCGCAATCGTAGGTAAAGTTAGGATGCGTCGGCGTTTATCTATGTTTTGGCTCTTCGGCTGATGCGGCACGTCGAACGGGATGCAGTTGAGGCAGTTTCAGTTACAAAAACGCACGATCGCAGTTTCTGGATCGTCGTATTCGATCGGCACGAAGCCTGCATGCGCGCTACGGATCGACACGGCATATCGTGCATCACGCCACTGCCAACGTATAACAAAAATCTGATTGTTATTTGTTTTTAAAACGCATCGGATAAATTTTGGCGGCGTGTCACGGTGCTGCTGGAGCTTATTGCGTGACCGTGACAGCTAGCTGCACCTCCTGATTGAGCTGCTGGGCAGTTTCATCTGCCGTACGGGCAGACAGTTAAGCCAGGCGAAGCCACAGTCAGCCCTCCTTGACCGACCTCATGACCACGGGCAGCGATCCTGACCGTGTCAAAGGCTACGGCCAGCCAACCTGACCGGACTGCATTAGCCCGGGCAGCCACCCTGCCCGTGACGAGAGGCTACCGTCAGCCATCATTGACTGTGCTGCACGACCACGGGCAGGGATCCTAATTGATCCTGACTGCGAAGGTCCTCTAATTGTGACTCAGTCAAAGATTCCTGACCGACGTGCAGGGATTCCTGGCTGTCAGTTAGGAGTGCCCTGACGGATTTTTCGACTGGGTGCAATCCCCCCTCGCAGCGAATCAAACTTGGCCATGGGCAACTTGACACCACTGAGCTCATTGATTGGTCCTTTGCCCAACGAAACGGCGCCTTGGCCCTGCAGTGATGCAGTTTTGGCCGCGCAGCACACGCTTTTTTATTTTCCTGTGCTGCCCTCTGCCTTATTGCAGAGCCCGAGACTACCGGGAGAAGCGGTATTGCCAAAATGAAAGCCTCCGAGATGAAGAGGCGTCTCACTTCTTTGCCACTAGGGGAAGGATGCTCCCCGTGCCGCTATGACAAGTGCTTATGTGAAGTGCCCTGCTCCGTCGCTGGCTGCGCGCCGATAACGTATCGCTGATGTCATGTCATGTTGCCGAAGTGGGCGGAGTCACGACGATGGGCTATGCCTTTGCCCTCCCTATGGCGGAGAAGGGTGGCGAGGCCGCACGAAAATTTGAAACCAGCTGAAACGGATGTTGTAAACCCTATAACTTCCTTATTTTAGCACGTATTTGCAAAATTCTTGCAGCAGCACATTCACATAGCAAAAGTGTGCATATTTCTTTTCATTACGATGTCTCGACCTTCGAGTTGTTTCTGGCCCTCTGCTTAAAAAAAATGTGTATTGGCAGCACATGGTTTTCAGTTCGTTTTGTTAGTACGTTATTTGTATATAACAAATATACGCTGTGATAAACAGAGGTGAAATATAACAATAGCATTGGCTTACATGCCCAAAATTCCCCTAACAACGAATGGCATCACTTACTGCATGCTGCCCTGACAATGAATTGGCATCAAAATAAGTCAAGCATCCACATTCACAGAAACCAAAAAAAAAAAAGGAGGCAGTCAAGTCTCAACGTTCACAAAAACAAAAAAAAAAGAAGGCATGAGCATGTACTATCCGCGTCAAATGAAACCCGAACAGCGGCAAGCATTCGCAGTGGTATAGTGCGTGCCGTCCAGTTGTCACCGTGCGCATACATGCGCAGTGCACGTGTATCTGCGCGTAGACAGGGCGCGCCTGCCCACGGTGACAACTGGACGGCACGCACAATACCACTGCGCTTGCCGCTGTTCGGATTTCATTTGTTGCGGATAGCACATTTATAGTGAATCCACATGACAGACTAAATTATATTCTGCAATGGATCATGCACAACGTGATGATGCTAGGAATAATGGATGTGGAGAGCACCATAGATATCGTGTCCTTTGGGGATTCTTGTTGAGAGCGAATAGAGGGTACGCTACGTTCATGTTAAAGAAGAAATTTTCAGTGCTGGTGCTGTAGGTCGGTCCAGACTTTGTTGAGTGAACTTTGCAGAACCCTGCTGGCTGGGGCTGGCCCGCTTTGCAGAGATAGGAATGAAGATCAGCAATCTGTGGTTGCAGTTACTTTAGGTCCATGGTCTAGCCCAGCAAACCTTGCCTCCAGCAGACTGCATAGACAGAGATAACTTTTATTAACTGGAACTCTATTCACTAAAAGATTACTTGTGTTTTCAGTTTCACTTCTCTTATAATGTGCATAGCAGTACAACTGGTTTCCTATTTGTGTAAGCTAAAATAAAGTAGAGATATGGGTGCAGTTATGACGTTGCACAACTGCCCTGACTAGGAGCAATGAGTGTCAGCAGCGAATTCCCACTACTTCCAGTAGTTCTTGCTGAACTGTAGCTGTTTACAACCTTGTCAATGCAAAGGTTGTTACATTTTCCTAAGACGAATTGAATCATGCATGATGATAGAAGAGCCCAGGAAATTCACAAGTATATAACAAAAGCCAAATTTTTCTATGATGAATTTTTACCAAACGAGAATATTCCATGGTCCTGTTGTTAATGTCGCATTGTCCAAGGTGAATGCATTTTTCTTGCTGTGCCTTCCTCAAACAGGACTCGATCTAAGCATATGGTGGTATAGTCCTCCAAACAAACACACCACACTGTAGTATTCGATCTTTCGAGATTAGCTACCAGTGAATGCCAGCATCCATGCGTCCCGCTAGGTTGGTAAGCTTATCACTCAAATGTAAAGCAAATACTACTATTCAGCAGAACAGAACAATTAGGGTTGCAAATGAGACCTGGCATGTGCAATTTTGCTACCCTTAATACGAGGAATTATAGTGGTAGTTCTATTCTCTGATCTTAGCCAGAACTGTGATGTTTCAAAACAGATCTGCAGATGTTTCATTAAATGTGTACCAGCTGAACTGACGATTTTTGTAAAGCTACTAGAAGCAAACTGAAGTCAATTTTATTTCAACAATGGTTCGAGCTGGTTGGTACTCCACACTCAATCATAATAAGTGGAAGAACTTCTAGATGAGAGATGGCAACAACCACGAGTGACTCATTAAATGGTGCTTCAACAACTAGCGCAAAGCAGACAAAGGACAAGAACAGGAGCAAATACAAGCACTGAGTTCCAACTGAGGAGCTATTGAAAAATGTCCATGTACGTATGTCGGCATACTACATCACGTTAGGACACACACAGTCACGTAACAAGTTATACAAAAAAAAAACTTACCGGGCATGACAGAATGCATGCTAAGCAAATGCGAAACATGAAGAAATGTCACGTCCAATGTTTTTCTGCTGAACTTGTTGATGCTTTTTTTGTCACTGTTTGCATGTGTTCACATTATGTAGAATGCAAACATATATACATTTTTTTTAATTCCGCAGTTGGAAGTGAGTGCTTGACTTTGTCCCTTTACTTGTTTGTTTGCTCGGTGCTGGATGTTGAAGATAGATTACCAACTAGCCCAATGTAACACCTGGCTTTATTACATTGAGGTCTGTCCGCGACTGTTGCTGTCTCTCGTCTGAAGGCTTTTGCACTTAGTAGCATTTTTGAGTCATTTTTATCTGTGTACAATCTTTACTTCTGCATTACAGTTGAATGCTAACACTACATTACTCACATAGAGCTTGATTGGGCTTTTATGCTGTCTTGCATATTGCTACAGACAGATCAACAATACCAAAAATGAGAACTCTCACTATGAAGACAACAGTATTGTGTTCTGATATACAAACCTATGGCAGCCATCCCAGCTCCAGAGTGACAGCAGCAACAAGCCTTTCAGTAAAATAAATATAACAGATTAGCAAAACCAGCTCTGCAGAAGTATCAACACAATCATGTAGCTTTCATGAAAAACAGCTTTGCAAGTCAGTCGACAATGACTACATTCCCTTTTTATGTTGCCTAATTTTCGGGGGGCCACCTGATGCAGTATTTTCATCGAAGCAACTTGCTGTGTCACAGGTGGAGTGACTAATCTTTTTTTCTTCTTTTTTTCGAGGCAACAATAAACAACTGCGTAACAACAAGCAATTAAACAACCCGCGTACTGAGCAACTGCTACAGCACACGCGTTTGTAAGCACAGGCATCCAGTGCGTGTTAGATACACTATGCACTCATACCGGAGCCGGGCACTGTGCATTCATACAATACTGTCGCAAATGAAGGCACATTCACTGTATACACAGTAAAAGCAACTCAACAATAAGTCATACGAGTATCATAAGCGTACTTTCGATGACAGTCGAGACCGGTCTTAACAATTTGAATTGAGTGATGCTGAGCGGGCTTTATATTTATAGACCACGACTGTCTTCGATGCGGTAAATTAGTTAGATGATAGGGTTTAACGTCCCAAAACCACGATATGACTATGAGAGACGCCGTATGGAGGGCTCCGAAAATGTCGACCGCCTGGGGTTCTCTAACGTGCACCTAAATATTAGCGCAAGAGCCTCAAGGATTTCGCCTCAGTCGAAATGCGGCCTTCGTGGTTGGGATTCAAACCCGCGACCTGCGGATCAGCAGTCGAGCGCCGTAACTACTAGACCATCGTGGAGGGTCGATGCGGTAAATTTCAGTCGAGATTTGAGGTTGGTTGTTAGCTTCTGCACTAAGATGATTTTGACTAAGCAAACCAGTCGAATTAGGCTTGGCGCGCTCAAGCTCGCCTCAATGAACCTGAATTGTTTGGAGTATTGTTGACCTAATACCCACGCTGATCGATGATCACGATCGAAAATTTAGGCGTAACCCCCCATACATCCAACCCCCCCGCCACCCCTAAATAAAACAGCCCGGCGATGCCGCTGGGCTGTCTCTAAGGCCGGCGTCATGAGGTTTACACACAGCCGCTACGCCACGACAGCGTTAACATACTGAGTGATACCCAAACCGCTTTTCCAAGTGCCCCCGTATACCGCTGGGAAAACATTATAGCTTGCGACGCTCGCTAAGAACAGATGACTTACACACTGCGCTACGCGAACGATATAAATAATAACAGTGGACTTACCTCATGTGGAAGTGTCCAACGAGCGCGCACTGAGAACCAAGCATCGTTGCATGAAGGCTTCTCGATGTATCCAAGCACACACGAGAACACGAACACGGGACAACCTTCAACACCACAGCGTCGACGTTCGACGGTGTCACACACACACACACAGACCACACAACAAAGAGTTACCGAGAGTCCAGCAATGTAGCCATCCGACGTTACTCCTATTCGCTTGCGATGAGTCAATTTCGGCTCAAACTGTTCATGCTTCACTGTTGAGCGCAAATTACGGCATGTTTTCGTTATACTGACAGCATTTCGAAGAACAAACGACGAAACCCAGCAGCGTGACACAGAGCAGCCCGCAACGGCCTTAAAGATTGCAGCGGATTGGATTGTTTTCAGTTGGATTTGTCGGCTTCAACCGCTGTAACCATCTACCACTAGCGAGCATTAAAAACAATGCAGTGGCCTTTATAAAATGAACGTAATAGATACATGCGCACATATAGTCTGACAAACATTTACACACAGTATTCTTGCGGCGGAGAGCAAGAATAGTGTGTATCACAGAGGCTATATATATATATATATATATATATATATATATATATATATATATTGGTTCCAATCACGGAGGCCATATATTCCTGGTTAGAAATAGTTTCAGATTTTTTTTTTTTTGACAACGCAGGTTGTAAATCCTGTAAAAGAATTTTTCGAGGCGCCTAGAAGCTCTAACAGAGCCAGCTTAGGATGCTTGGTGCTTATAAGAAGCGCGTGAATGGTGAATAAAAAAAGTCGCAGTTTCACCGCAAGGGTGAAGCAATGAATGCGATAGCAAAAAAATGTAATGTTATACGAAGTGAGGCTGGCAGCTAACTCTTTTTGGATCCGATCTCACGCAACTCTAGAAAACGCTTGTTTAAGAGAATTCTCTTCGCGTTGAGAGCGCAGCACGTAGAAGGGTACGCCGGCCCGGCCGATGAGAAGGGGAGATGAGAAGGGGAGATAAAGCGCGCGCCCGCGCCCGCGCTCGTAAAATCGAACGTCGCCCCCCCCCCCCCCCCGTCCGCTGTCGGCCGCCGAGAAGGGGAGATAACGCGCGCGCCCCCCTCGTAAAATCGAAGGTCGCTCGAGGGACCCCCCCCCCCCGCCCCCTCGCGTCTTTTCACGCTCACGAACGACGGGCGGGCCCGGTTATATATATACATATACATATACGGCAAATGACGCCGACGCGGACGCCGACGGCGAAAACCAGCCGCGAGTGTCCATATAATTGCTATCGCAATAAAATGTATGATGGTCGCGTAAGCTCCGCATCTGGCATTGTGCAACACGTTGTAATGCACGCCGTGCAGGGTGGTTCACTTCAACTTGCTGTAGTAGAAACGATACTATTTAGAAATTTACCTTCGTTCTTCAGGTGCCCCCCGGTAGCGGCATGCCACGAGCTCGATTCACTGCTCTCGGCCAAACATTCGCGGGAGCTGTTGCTGCTTCGACGCATTTCAACTTCGGAAGAAAACATAGATTCGTTCATATCGCGAGAAAATATCAACTACGAGCGAAATCGAAGGTAAAGTTAGGATGCGTCGGCGTTTAACTATGTTTTGGCTCTTCGGCTGATGCGGCGCGTCGAACGGGATGCAGTTGAGGAAGTTTGAGTTACAAAAACACACGATCGCAGTTTCTCGATCGTCGTCTTCGATCGGCGCGAAGCATGCATGCGCGCTACGGATCGACACGGCATATCGTGCATCGCGCCACTGCCAACGTATAACAAAAGTCTGATTGTTATTTACACTGTAGTTGGTTTTTAAAACGCATCGGATAAGTTTTGGCGGCGTGTCATGGTGCTGCTGGGGCTTATTGCGTGACCGTGATCAGCCGACAGCTAGCTGCACCTCCTGATTCAGCTGCTGGGCGTAGTACGTGCAGACAGTTAAGAAAGCCGAAGGCACAGTCAGCCATTCTTGACCGAGCTCATTACCACGGGCAGCGATCCTCACCGTGACAAAGGCTACGGCCAGCCAACCTGACCGGACTGCACTACCCCGGGCAGCCACCCTGCCCGTGACGAGAGGCTACCGTCAGCCATCCTTGACTGTGCTGCACGACCACGGGCAGCAATCCTAATTGATCCTAACTGCAAAGGTCCTCTAATTGTGACTCAGTCAAAGATTCCTGACCGACATGCAAGGATTCCTGACTGTTAGTTAGGAGTGCCCTGACGGATTTTTCGACTGGGATGGCATAACGGACACTTCCCCACTGTACAAAAATTGTGATGATTTATGGCGGAGTGTGTACCATCCTAGTGTGCTTATAGTAGTTGCCCCAAGGGTGTTTAAGAAAGGCTCTAGAAAGGCCGCTCTTCCAGCTTTCGCTGTGACTGGGCTGCACGTTGCGCGCAGACCTAGCGCTTTTTTTTTAGGGGCGAAGCTCCTAACGGTGTGGGTCTGTCCCTCCTCTGTAGCTGTAGTAGTAGTAGTAGTAGTAGTAGTAGTAGTAGTAGTAGTAGTAGTAGTAGTAGTAGTAGTAGGTAGGTAGATAGCCACGTATAGTGGAATGTACCCACTCCACGTGATAACGATGAAGTATAAGCGCGTTCCAGTATAGTGGAATGCACCCACCCACTACACGTGATAACGATGACGATGACGCTGATGACCATGAAGTATAAGCGCGTTCCAGACCACACATTCTCTTTCTGCCATGGATCAAAACGATCGAGCTTCGCCCACTGATCATCATTCACTTCGTGGATATGGCGTGATTTTTTTTCTTTTTTTTTCAGTAACTCGTGAGGTTTCTGAACCGTTTATACCTTACAAATATTGCAATGTTAGAGTGTGCAAATAAATTATGTCAAGGATGATCTTTCTACTAGATTCGACAAAAAGACGGCTACTTGAATTAAGCCAATTCATCGACACTAGGTGAGTAAAACAGGAAAATATTGGCCCATAGCGGCTCCTTGCGAAATTCACCAAATGTCACCTAACGCTGCATATGGGTCCTTTGTGAAGGGCACTCGAAAATCATATTGATACTTATTTCCAGAATGACGAAAATCTGGAGGAAGATTCTGAAATATGCCGTTTTCGTTCCACGGTTATGTTAAACCTCATAGTGACCGCATATATAGGGTGCCTCACGAAAAAATATTGGCCGCCACTCCGCCCTGCGAACGTGAACGTCCAGCAAGGCTGTATCAAACACTACACCTGCTGATGAGGGTTTGGGGGGGGGGGGGGGTTATGTTTTATTATTACTTTAGAGTACTACTAATGGTAATTGCTCTGGGGTCGCTGTGGTAGACCGTGATTGCTTCTGCGACCATTTTCAGAGAGACGAATTCGTTTTTGTTGTCGAGCATTGCATTCACGCTACTCTTCTGTTGTCTTTAGGTTCCGTAGTCTAACCATGGCAGGCTTAGAATTAACTGAACGAATTCCTAGACGGGTCTCCCTTCAATATATGAAAGCGGGAAACACACGCGAAGAGAAGGGAGGGCCGTCTGACGTCATTCGAAGCCCGCGCGTTAAGTGCAAAGCAGCTGCAACCTAATCTTTACCGAGAACTCGTAGGAGGGTATTCCCATTGTTCACGGGCAACTTCTCATCCATCGAGCCGTTTTCATAGTTGTTTTGTGGTTTTCTTTATTGCAACGAATACGAATTTCTATGCTGTACGCATGATTGCAATGAAAGATATGCCGTTTGCCTTCAATAAGAATGCTGAAGGGCCTCTCCGAATACACTTCTTCAGCATCCGAGGTGAAAACACAACGAGTGCATGCATCTACTAGAGGAGGACCCACGAGCGCGAGCGTCTGTTGGTGGTTTAGGGACCTAGCGTTTTGTTTTAGCCCACGGAGACGAAACCGTTGCGGCGTAGAGGTATACAGCTTCGCTGAAAAAAAATATATTTGAGACCAGCCCCATCTCTGTAGCTTACCAAACCGCTAATAATTGCAATAGGTGGGCAAATAACGCAATTACTATTCAGAAAAGTGGCAACACATTATTCCGTGTGAAGCCGTGGGCCGGTTCGAGACCCTGATGTATAGCAAGCGGGTGGGAAAAGGGATTGTGAGGCTTAGGAGGAGTGATGTGAGGGTGAGAAGAATAAAAAGGGGGGATAGGAGAGGGTTAAACATAGCACAGTCATGTATGGCATTATGCAGGCAGAACCATGTACAGCATAGCCATGTATAGAACTTTCTTTCGTGGGCGCCGCCATATTGCCTAGCGGGCGGCGCCGTCTATGGTTTGGCAACGAACTGGCATGTGCGAAGCTCCGCGTTTGTACGGAAGGTATTCGTTCGGTTGCCGTTGCAGTTGGTTTGATCGTTCTGGCGCGCTGAATATCATATGAAGTGAAGGAGTCTTGGTAGGAAATGAGCCTGTGAGACGTCCTGAAAGGTTTTGGTCTGTTCGGTGTCAAATATGTTATTGTACGACGGCCTGAACGTGTCGCAAGTGGTCGGCATCGTACATATTCGGCACTCCTTCTGCTAGGAAAACGCGCAAACGCTTCGAATTCTAGGGAGGCAAGCAAATGCTGGCGCCCTTCGGGGATACAATGAATATTTTTCTTCGACTGTAATCATTGAGTTTGCTTTTTCACACACGGTTTGTTTATGCTGTCGCACGGACTACCGCTCGTACATGCGGTTGTGCGTGAGCGTGCTATCTCAATTTCGTGGCGAGGACGGCATCCGTTCGTTGGTCACAAACTGTTGCCTACCTTGTTTCTCGACCTTTAAGTGACCGCTTAGTATTTGCTCGTTTATTGCGTACTGGTGTGGATAAAATTAGAACTGCTTACAGGGACGTGCTGGTACATAAAAACGATGTTGATGTTTACATGCCGGCGCACTTCTTTCTCGTTTTTTTTTTCTTTTGAGAGTCGTGACGTTTGACTGGAATTGGGCGGCGATAAAGTGAAGATGGTTAGAGAGTTTCTTCTGCCGGTGAGGCACGAAGCGCGCTTGGGCTCGAGCCTATGATCGGCATCGGAAGTGATTCGTGTTCTTTTTTTTTATAACTTCGTGTACCAGATGTACTGTTTTGCGAAATCCTCGCTGTTGCTCGCAAAGCTAAGCAGCGAAATTGGCTGTTGTAGACAAGCGTAACAACGTGGCTTTTTAACGCGATAGCGTTAAAGAGCTGTTTTCGCAGAAATTCCGGCGTCGGTGTCGGCGGCGGCGTCGTTGGTTCTGAACGAAAAATCATCATCTTGTCCGTGACCGAAAAATCGAGAAAGATGCAAATAAAATAAATAATACAAATTTCCGGGTCCGAGTGAGGATCGAATCCAAGCCGTCTGCGTGGCAAGCAGGTATTCTACCACACAGCCACGCTTCTGCTTGGCATTACATTGAAAATAACTTCCTCTGCTTGAAAACGCAGTGAACATAACTTTCATGCTTTACAAGCACACGCTTCTTGTATACAGGCGTCACAATACAACATGTAATATCCCAGTTTTATTGCGTGGTACAAGCTGTTACGATCGCCATCGGCGTCGAATTCCTTCGGCTGCTGCGAACCCGCCAAACAGTTCATTGTCCCGTTCCAAGCGAGGAAGGCAGTCGAAACCGGCGTGGTTATCTCCCGGCCTGGCGTGAACAAAAGGGGGTTCAGCCGACCGGTTCTGCACCAGGAGGACCAGCGCGACACAGAGGGCCATTGTGATCTCCACTGCAAACGGTCATTCAAGCAAGCCCCGAGGTCCAAGCCACTGATGTACTTGCTGTTGGGGCGACAACAAGACTAATCCGACTGCCGCTGCACAACAAGAGCGAAGTCACGGAAAATTAGAGAAGGCAGCGACGAGGGATTGAATGAGCAACCTTCACTCCCTCTCTCTCCGTGGCCCCTGCTGCGTGGAGTGACCTGATGGAATACATTCTTGTCGACCCGTTCACTTTCTTTGGCACAGGCACAGAGACTCTGCCCCCTGGTCGGAAGAATTCCTGAAACCAGCCCAAGCCCCAAGATCTTCAAACGCGTGCAAAAGGGGTGCTGTGCGCGAAAACCTTGGTGCTGTTTTCGTGACCATATTTGGAGATCGCTTTGGACTGTGCCCTCTACACTTGCATTGTGGTGTCTTGCCCCATCTTCGTGGGTGGAGCCTTGAGGCCACCGGACACCGTATTGGATGAAGATGCGGACAATGCGCCCATGGTTGGCAACTCGGCGATAAAAAAGCCGAAGACATCATTGTATTTTTCTCTTGTCATTTCAACTCAACTTCTTGATTTCTTCTTCCTACTCTCTTCTCAGTATGTAAATAAATCCTTGTCGTTCTTACGGACGCCTCTTCTGACTTGTTGGGCGATGGATCCTGGGACGGGGGCCAGCTACCAGAAATGAGACCTGCAGGACCCGGAGTCGCAACAACTGGTGGCAGCGGTGGGATGCTCTCTGACCCCCGGGCGCAACAACTGGACGGCAGCGGTGGGATGATACGAGCTCATCGACCTCGAGAGGCAACCGAACGACACTCCTGAGACGGATGTCGCTGGAGGCATGACTGCGAGCTGGGTGAGTGCCGTCTTTCTCTGTTGAACTTTGCCAGGCATTCACTCTATGTGTTAGGTAAAAGCTGGTAGAGTGTAGCTGTTTTGGTCATTGGATTAACAGGTAACTTGCGTCAGGCAGATAATTGTGAAATAGCTTGTTTAAGCTATTTCTGTCGGTGGCGGCAAGGTTAACATTGACAAGACAGGATTCCGTGTAAGAGCATAAGGAAGCTTTTTGTAGACTAAGTTAACGGGATACTTAAGGTAAGGCAGAAAACTAGAGCTGTCGTTGTCGTCAGGGCTAATTAGTTGCAAGAGAGGAATCATTTGTGGAATAGAGAACGGTACCGGAAGCAGCCATGAGTCTGAAAGCCCAGCCAAAATCCATGTTGCTAGCAATTGCGAGGGAGTTAAATCTGGATTTGCGGGACTCCCTAACAAGGCCAGAACTGATAGAGAAGATTCTCGCGACAGGGTTCAACAAGGACGACCTGCCAGGCTATGTCGAGGACGCTCGGGAGAGGGAAGAAAGGGCAGAAGCCAAAAGAGAAAAGGCAGAAGCCGAAAGAAAAGCGGTAGAAGAAAAGGCAGAAGCCAAAAGAGAAAAGACAGAAGCCGAAAGAAAAGCGGCAGAAGCAAAGGCAGAAGCCGAAAGAAGGGCAGAAGCCGAGGCAGATAGGATACGAAAGCACGAGCTTGAAATGAAGCGTATCGAGCTAGAGATTAATCTCGGTAGTAGAGCAGGAGGCAGCGAGGCCTCCGGTACAGCAGAGCGTGTCAAGTTCAAAATGACGTACCTAATGAGGTCGTATAAGCTAGGGGAGGACATTGGCTTGTTCCTCGTCAACTGTGAAAGAACTTGCGAAAGGCAAGGTTTTGACCAGGAGACATGGAACATGTTGTCCCTACTTCCGGGAGAGGAATCAGAAGTAATCGCGCGCCTGACGAAAGAGGAGGCTAACGACTACAGTAAAGTAAAAGCGAGCCTGCTCAAGAAGTATAGGTTGTCGGCTGAAGGTTTCCGGCAAAAATTCCGAGATGCCATGAAAGAGAAAAATGAGTCGTACCCGGAGGTTGCCTACAAGTTAATGGCCAACATGGGGGAATGGCTTAAAAAAGCAAAGGCATATGGGGATCATGACAGAGTACTTGAGTGTGTTGGTCTGGAACAATTCTGCCAAAGGTTACCAGAAAATGTGAGGTTCTGGGTACAGGATAGACCAGACGTGAACACAGTGGCGAAAGCCACCGAGCTCGCGGAAGAGTTCGTTACGCGACGCGCCCTCGGGGCAAGCGTAAAACCTAGCAGAAAGGAAAGTTTTAACGGCCAAAGGCTGCGTCATTCAGAATGGAGGCGGCGAATCTCGCAGAAACTCCTAGTAAGAGTGAGGGTAACAGGGCACCTAACAATGGGGCGTCGGCAGAGGCACCAAAAAGGAAAATTGAAGCGAAGAAATCTCGAGCTTGCTTCAATTACCAGGAAACAGGGCACTTCGCAATAAAAGGCAAAAGGTAGTTTTCTTGTCCTTGAATGAGGCCGACGAGAACATGAATTGTGGTGAATTGGGCCTGTTGGTTGATCATCTTAAACACTTCGTAGCGCAGGGAAAAACAGACACAAAGAAACGACACCAGACAACATACGAGCGCTCGTATGTTGTCTGGTGTCGTTTCTTTGTGTCTGTTTTTCCTTGCGCTACGAAGTGTTTAAGAGAACATGAAGCTGTTAGAACCTAATATGTACGACCTTACCGTGAATGGCAAGCAGTGTCGAGTTCTTAGAGACTCCGCAGCCACTATGGACGTGATTCATCCGTCATTTGTTCAACCCGGACAGTTTTCCGGAGACTATGCCTGGATTAGGAAAGCCGTGGAGGCAAACAGTCAGTACCTTCCCATAGCTAAGGTTGTACTTAAAGGTTCATTTGGCACGTTGGAAACGGAAGCCGCGGTGTCGCCCAATCTCCCACCTGATATCCTTACTTGTTCTCAAGTAAGTCAGATCAAATGCTGAAAGAGAAAGGTCTCGCGTTGGGAGAAGGCATAGTGCAGGCACTAACCAGATCAAAGGCGCGAGAACTGGCTGCGAAAGCCACAGTCGCAGAGGCAACCGAGCCTCAAAACGACAATGAACCCAGTCACTAGAAGGAAGGGCTCATTGACACCGCGATGACAGAGCAACAGGTGCGAGAACTGGCTCCTAAAGCCGCAGTCGCGGAAACAACCGTACCTAAAGGCGACAATGAGCCCAGTCCCGAATTGGAAGGGGTCATTGACGCCTCGTTGACGGAGCGGCTAGAGACAGCCGTGGCCCCAGAGCCAATTCCTAGTAGCACATAGTGCAGCACAGAGGGTGACAACTTCCAGGTGCAAGGAAATACAAAGGAGTTGTGTGTCACGCCAATCTCAGATAACCTAAGTCGGCTGTTGGGCGTGAATACTTCCTCCTTAATAGCGGAACAGAAGGGTGACCAAACTCTTAGGAATTTCCCTCACAGTGCGAAAGAAGGGGTCGCTAGACAGAATGTGAGATTCCAAGAAAGGGGTGGCATGCTCTATCGTAAATATCGTGACAAGAGAGGAGTGGAGTTTGACGAGCTGGTTGTACCTCAGGCTTATCGCCAGGACCTGCTTTTTTTAGTGCATGGAGGATCGTGGTCAGGCCACTTAGGAGTAAACAAGACGAAAAGTCGTCTTTTTCAGGAGTACTACTGGCCTGGATGTGTTACGGATATAGAAGCATTTGTAAAATCTTGTGATGCTTGTCAGGAAGTGGGTAACCCAGGAGATAAAGTGTTGCGGGGTCAAGAGGACTTCGCCTTACCTTACTTGGACGACGTCGCGGTATTTTTGTCGTCCTGGCCGGAACACTTGGTGCATTTGAGAGCCGTACTAAGACGCTTAAGCGAAGCGGGCTTAACGGTAAAAGGCGCCCAAGTGCCAGCTAGCACAAGCAGAGGTACTCTACCTCGGGCATGTAATCGGTCGAGGGCATCGCCGTCCCTCTGAAATGAAAGTGGCAGCTATCCAGAACTTTCCCCAGCCCCGAAGGAAAACCGATATTCGGGCATTTCTTGGCATAGCTGGTTACTATCGTAGGTACATCCCTAGGTATTCAGACATTGCCAGCGCTCTTACGGACGCATTGCCCAAAACCGTGCCCCAAATGGTCGAATGGGACGAGGAGAAAGAAAAGGCTTTCCGTGTTTTTAAAGCGGCCCTGTCGAGTCAACCCTTGCTTAGTTCGCCGGACTACTCGAAGCATTTCATAGTCCAATGTGACGCTAGTGATAGAGGCATGGGGGGCAGTTCTTAGTCAAAGGGACGAGGGAGGGGAAGAGCATCCCGTCCTCTATGTTAGCCGGAAACTCACGCTTCGCGAGCAGGTTTATAGCGCTAGCGAGAAGGAATGTGCGTGCTTGGTGTGGGCAGTCCAGAAACTGGCCTGTTATATTGCCGGAAGCAAGTGCATTGTAGAGGTAGACCATTTTCCTCTTACCTGGCTACAGACCATGTCCTCTAAGAACAGCCGCCTGCTGCGTTGGAGCCTCGTTTTGCAACAGTATACGTTTGACATACGCTACAAAAAGGGGGTCATCATCATCATCATCAGCCTGTCTACGCCCACTGCAGGGCAAAGGCCTCTCCCATGTTTCGCCAATCAACCCGGTCCTGTGCTTTCTGCTGCCACGTTATACCTGCAAACTTCTTGATCACATCTACCCACCTAATTTTCTGTCTCCCCCTCACGCGTTTGCCATCTCTTGGAATCCAGTCAGTTACCCTTAATGACCAGCGGTTATCCTGCCGACGTGCTACGTGCCCGGCCCATATCCATTTCTTCTTCTTGATTTCAAGTATGATATCCTTAACCCCCGTTTGTTCCCTGACCCACTCTGCTCTCTTCCTGTCTCTTAAGGTTACACCTATCATTTTCCTTTCCATCGCTCGCTGCGTCGTCCTCAGTTTAAGTTGAACCCTCTTTGTAAGTCTCCAGGTTTCTGCTCCGTAGGTAAGTACCGGTAAGATGCAGCTGTTATGTACCTTCCTCTTGAGGGATAGTGGTAGACTACCATTGATTATTTGATAATGCTTGCCGAATGAGGCCCATCCCATTCTTATTCTTCTAGTTATTTCACTCTCATGGTTCGGCTCCGCAGTTACTACCTGTCCTGAGTAGACGTACTCCTTTACAACTTCCAGTGTCTCGCCACCTATCGCAAAGCGCTGTTCTCTGCCAAGATTGTTCCACATTACTTTATTCCACATTACATCCCAATAAAGAAGGGCGTACGGCAGGGAGACACGATCTCTCCAATGCTATTCACCGCGTGTTTACAGGAGGTTTTCGGGGCCCTAGATTGGGAAGAGTTAGGGATAAGAGTTAATGGAGAGTATCTCAGTAACCTGCGATTCGTTGATGACATTAAATTGATGAGTAACGCGGGAGACGAATTGCAGCTTATGATTACTGAACTGGATACGGAAAGTAGAAGAGTAGGTCTGAAAATTAATATGCATAAAAAGGGGGGTACTTCATGGCAACGCTGATGGCTTGAGTCGATGTCCCTGACGCGAGCGGCATTCTCGACAGTTCTGGCATATTTTTTTTTCCTGACCAAGACAAGGGCTCTTGATTATGTTTTTTTTAGTTCTTTTGGAGTTCGTTTGAACTCGTTTGAAAAACTGAAGACACGGTTGTCCTGGGCTTCGGATTTGGTGTGCTTCTAGTGTTGTTGTTTTGTTTCACATTAACGTATGAGTGAAAATTTTGAATGAATTTTGAACTTCCTTTAAAAATGTTAGTAAAGGGGCAAAATTGCCTGGTGGAGTTTGACGGTATTGCCCGGCGCTCACCGGCTGAGTGGTTGTGTTTTCATGTGTGTATGTAATCTCTGTTGAGCCAACAATGAAGCAGGTGCTGAACACTACTTAATCTGGGACAGTCTTCACCAGACCGGATGTCTGCCCATCGAGATCTTTACCCCCCCCCCCCCCCCCCCCGCGCGAGAGACTGTTACGATCGCCATCGGCGTCGAATTCCTTCGGCTGCTGCGAACCCACCAAACAGTTCATTGTCCCGTTCAAAGCGAGGAAGGCAGTCGAAACCGGCGTGGTTATCTCCCGGCCTTGCGTGAACAAAAGGGGTTCAGCCGACCGGTCCTGCACCAGGAGGACCAGCGCGACACACAGGGCCATTGTGATCTCCACTGCAAACGGTCATTCAAGCAAGCCCCGAGGTCAAAGCTACTGATGTACTTGCTGTTGGGGCGACAACAAGACTAATCCAACTGCCGCTGCACAACAAGAGCGAAGTCACGGAAAATTAGAGGACGCAGCGACAACGAGGGATTGAATGAGCAACCTTCACTCCCTCTCTCTCCGTGGCCCCTGCTGCGTGGAGTGGCCTGATGGAAGACATTCTTGTCGACCCGTTCACTTTCTTTGGCACGGGCACAGAGACTCTGCCCCCCTGGCCGGAAGAATTCCTGGAACCAGCCCAAGCCCCAAGATCTTCAAACGCGTGCAAAAGTGGTGTTGTGCGCAAAACCTTGGTGCTGTTTTCGTGACCATACTCTGAGATCGTTTTGGACTGTGCCTTCTCCACTTGCATTGTGGTGTCTTGCCCCTCCTTCGTGGGTGGAGGCTTGAGGCCACCGGACACCGTATTGGATGAAGATGCGGACAATGCGCCCATGGTTGGCAACTCGGTGATATAAAAGCCGAAGACAGCATTGTATTTTTCACTTTGTCATTCGAACTCAACTTGACTTCTTCTTGGTACTCTCTTCTCAGTATGTAAATAAATCCTTGTCGTTCTTACGAACGCCTCTTCTGACTTGTTGCGCGATGGATCCTGGGACGGGGGCTTGCTACCAGAAATGAGACCTGCAGGACCCGGAGTCGCACCAACGTCCAGTCCACTTCACTGAACCTCCGGTGGGCAGCGGACGGCGTCTACTTGTGTTACAACGCGCTCCGTGTTGACGAGCTCTGCGCGGCAGTGTTTACCTCAAGGATTCTTTTCTCGGACACCATGAATTTCCCTAGCTGACCGTTAATTTCATTCAGGAAACACACAAAACCTCTACCACATAAAGCTTTATTCACGTCATTGTACACTGCACAAGTAGAACCAGCTTGTGCCGATATGCTGGGTGCTTTGCACGTTGTAGCATCTTTTGCGGCGCTCACGCGAGGCAGATATTTGCTAATTTTATCCAATTTTCCTGTCTGGATCTTATGTGCGCACGCACACGCACGCACACAAGCGAATGGAAAAGAGGAACTTAGCGTGGAGATTCAAGAGAGACCAACGGAGGCGCTCAGCGTGCCACACCCGCTTTTTCATCGTGAGCCGCTGTCGTTTTGTATCAACACTACCGAGAATAGAGGGTCAACAGATAGCAGGACCGCCTCGCTCTTTACACTTTGTTCGCGAAGCCGGCCCCCCGCGCATCGCCCAGCGTCGGATATGCGCCGCGCTCCCGCGTCCCCGCTCATACTGCTCACGATAACACGTAAACCTTAAACGAATACGGCGATGCGCTAGTCGTAGTGTCATACGGGCGCGAAACAAGTCTCAATGCAGTAGAAGAAGGCGAGTACCAGCGTCTTTTTTCTTTTTGTGGGAACTCTCGTGTTCAAATAATTAAGCCTGTTTGGCAACTGTTCAAACAGGCGCTGCGCCGTGCTCGCGACCGGGCTGCAGAAATTAGGCGCCTTTTCCTTCTTCGAACCACAACCACCAGGAACGCCAAACACCACTCCACTGTAAAACAAAAAAAGAACATCGAGCCACAGTTCAAGCTGGCGACTGGCGGTAGTAAATATGTCATGACTTGATCATTTATCTTTCTCTTGTCGTAACTGCTTCTAATTTTGACGGCCATAACATATACACAAGTCTACCTATCTAATAAGCTCAAAATATTTAGACGAGTACTTGTAAGTTTCATGGACAGAGAAAATTTAAAGAACTTTCATTTTTGTTTCCGGATTCTAAAGGGTCAAAGAGATTATGAAAGACTATGAAAGAGGTTGTTAAAGTGTATAAAAACAGCATTTCATAATAAAAACGATAAATGTTTTATTTTAAAGACGGTAAGCTGGAGCTTCACTTTAAAGCTTCAGAAATGCTCTTTCACTCAATCGTCAAAACTTGTCGAAACATGGGCTACAGCGACGTCCCCTGCTCAAGAACATCCACCATAGCATGACAAGGAATACATGTTTCTTGGCTGGTGTGCATTGAATGAAGCTCAGTACACACGTCAGAAACGACAAGATAATCCGGATCTTCGACAGAGAGAGCAGCCAAACGCCAGCGCAGAGAAGAAAACCCGGACCTTCGAGCAGCAGAAGCAGAGGCTCGCCGCGAGGAACGCGGTTAACCTGACGTGAGAGGAGCCAACGCACGACACGCCATGACTGTTTGTAAATAAATGTGCGTATGTGTGTAGTCGAAACAAAATTGTCTTCTGTCTCTCATCGACCATTCGCAGCGATTTTGCTTAGGGAAACACCGGCGCACACTGCACGCTTCGACCCTCCATACGTTTCCCGTTAGTGAAGCTGAAACACCCTTCCCTACATGCTCCTGCGGCACAATTTTAAACGCGAAGCATTCTTTAGCGAACTTCTGCGACTCTTCATAGAACGCTTCTGTTCTCAGCTCCTAGCAATTTCATTAAGTTTTTCGTTATTTCCGGGAGACGCTGCTCCCTGCCCCAGGGCGACGGACGCGGAGTCTTCCACCGGTTTGCCCAGCCAGAGGTCTGCCATGGCGAGCTCCTCGGGGAATCAGCGTGCCTGGCTCAGTACCGGTGAGGCCAACGGTGATGGTCACTGTCATATGGCTGTGGACGCGGAATCTTCTGCGGCGCTGACCGGCCAGATATCAACATTGGCAAGCTCTTCGCGAAAACGAAGCACCTGTTCGAGCACCAGCGAGGACACAGAACTGTACTCGGTGACTGGTGACGACTCGTCGGATGACAGCTTCGAGACCGTGAGAAGCAGGAAGGCTAAACGAAGAAACATCAAGCCGTCTTCACCAGCGGCGACGTTGACTTCTAAGACAAGAGAAGAACGCTGGCCGCACACCATCTTGTTCATGCCCGAGGACTCCACCATCAGCCTTCGAGCTCTAAACAGGCAAGCTCTCTCTGTGTACTTTGAGGGGGGGTTGCGCCGAACGAAATTAAGGATATCCGTGTGAACACGCGGAAGAATATTCTTGCTGTGGACACGACGACTGCCAGCGCCTTAGACAAACTGCGCAGAATATCGGATTTGGCAGACATCAAAGTCCGACCGGTTATTCCCATGGACGGTGCCTGCACGGCGGGAGTAATCTACGACATTGATCTGGCGATAGCAAACTCGGACCTACCAATACTTGTAAAACCAGCGAACGAGGGTGTTGTCATCGCGAATGTACTTCGCCTCGGAAACTCCCGCTGTGTAAAGATTATGTTCAAAGGAGACTCCATTCCGTCGCATGTCAAGGTGGGACATTTCCGACATCCTGTTCGGCCATTTGTCCCTAAACCACTTCAGTGCCATAATTGCATGAAAATTGGGCACGTCAAGGGTGTTTGTACAAATACCACAGTATGCCCACGGTGTGCTGAGCCGCACGCTGCAGACGCATGTAGGGCAACAAGTCTGAAGTGCGCAAACTGTGACGGTTCGCATGATGCTGCCTCCAAGGAATGCCCGCGGATTAAGAAGGAAATTGCCATTATTAAACAAATGGTCCGAGACAATTCCACTCACCGGGAGGCTGCTGAAAGGGTACGGCGTCGGCGTAGTCGCCGACGGAGGCGTTCAAGACATGGAATCGCGCATAACCCATTTTCTTCGAGCACGAGCAAAGTAGTGAGCACGAAGCGAAATGAGGTGGACAAGCCCAACGCTGCAGATGACTGGCCTACACTTCCGCGTACGCAGCCTGCGAAGGAGCTCCCTCCCAGGCCTCCCCGCCCTACTCCTCCCTCTGAGCATATTTCAGCTGAGGATGTGTCAAGGGCCGATCGACAGATCATCCCGATGCTGCGATCCCTCGTCGCTGTCATGGCAGACCTACTGAGAAGCCTGGGAACTCCAACCGCTCGAAGCGGGTTACAAGTGTTGGACGCGCTGAGCCCCGTCCTCGCCTCCCTTGCGTAGAGCCATGGCAGGAGATCAACAACCGTTCCGCAAAGAGGTCAGAGAAGCATCAGTCATCCAGTGGAACGCAAGAGGACTTAGATCACGGATTTCTGATTTTCGTCAGTACGTGTTTTTAAACCGTTTTCCAATCATCGTAATTTGCGAACCGAAATTATCGAACCCGATCAGGCTATCGGGCTACGTATCAATCCCATCCCAAACCTGCAACGAAAGCAGCAAGGTCCTTGTGTATATTCGTCGGGAGCTGACCTACATCATTCAAGCGGTGTCGCCTCACGATGACAACCAATATGTTTGCCTGACTGTGAAGCAGAAAGCCCTCACCTTCACATTAGTCGGTGTCTACCTGTCACCCTCAGCCCGTTTTGACCGGAAGAGATTGGATGACATACTTGCGGGCATCCCGGGTCCATGGATAATTACAGGGGACTTCAACGCCCACCACCCTATCTGGGGAAGTTCAAAAGTCAATGCAACGGGCCGGAGACTGGCTTCATTTGCGTCGGCTCATGACCTGTCTCTGCTTAATGATGGGAGCCCTACATTTCTACGAGGATCAACGTACAGCAGCTGCTTGGACTTGACGTTTGTGTCCCGTCGCTTCGCCACAAAAGTCAAGTGGTTTTTAGACATCGAGACACATGGCAGCGACCACATCCCCAGTTATCTCACCATCAAAGGCTTCGCTAGCGGTCGACCACCGAAAACCGTGCGGAGGATCGATTTTTCCGCATTCACTACCGATATTGAAGGCGCTTGTCAAAATGGCTTGTCCTGTGGCATTGAGCAAGCAATTAAGGAAGCCGCGCAGAGTGCGATGCGCACGGTGACATGCTCTTCAAGGCCCTCAGAAACGGACGTGGAGTTAGAGCGACTCCGCGCGATTCGTCGGCGTGCGGAGCGGAGATATCGACGCACAAAATCCATTCAAGATCTACGGGTAGCAAGGCGCATGCAGAAGAAGATCCAGCGTCGTATGGACAAACTAGAGTGGCAACGGTGGGCGAAGTTTTGCGAGTCTCTAGACCCTCGCCAACCCCTCTCGCAAATATGGCGTACCGTGCGCGGTCTACGCATTTTTCCCGAACAACGTTTTCCGTTTAAAGCCTTGGCACTTTTTCAACATAGAAAGGATATCGAGGTAGCGGAAGATTTTTGCACGAAGATTGCAGGCCCATCAACCAGCACAGGAGCCCTTAATGCTGCTAACACGCCACATTCACTAGACCCGTGCATGGACCTGCCTTTTTCCATGGAAGAGCTGGACGCGGCTCTTTCATCATGCAATCGATCGTCGTCGCCTGGGCCGGATGGCATATCATACCGCCTATTATGCAACCTCGGTGACCTTGCACGAAGCGCTTTGCTGGACGTGTTCAATGAGTCTTGGAGAGATGGAACAGTCCCCAGAGAATGGAAAGCAAGCCGTTTGGTTCCAATTCTCAAGCCTGGAAAATCACCTCTAGAGCTGACGTCATATCGCCCAATAGCGCTGGCTAGTTGCGTAGGGAAACTGATGGAGCGAATGATCCTCGCCAGACTCGAGTGGTTCCTAGAACGCTATAGAGTATATCCAGACGCCATGGCCGGCTTTCGTCGCCTTCGTAGCTCCATAGACAATGTCATTGACCTGGTGACATACGTACAACACCAGAAAATGAGCAGACGGCTATCTGTCGCATTATTTTTGGATGTCAAAGGAGCATATGACAATGTTTCTCACGAAGCCATACTCGACGCCCTCGAGTCGGTTGGTTTGGGTGGGCGAGTGTACCGCTGGATCCGTTGCTACCTACATATGAGAACATTGTTCATGCTAACTGATGATGGGCCGACTTCTGAGCATTACACACACCGTGGCGTTCCTCAAGGTGGTGTATTGAGCCCCACACTTTTCAACCTTGCTCTCATCGGTCTCGTGGAACGCATACCAGATTCCGTGCAGATATCTATCTATGCTGATGATATTTGTGTTTGGACGTCAGGAGTAACACGTCCTCAGGTACGTGCGAGGCTCCAGAAAGCAGCGAATTCTATATCGGCGTACCTCAGAGAACAAAACCTCGAGATCTCTCCTGAGAAATCAGCGCTGGTTGCGTTCACGCGGAAGGCAATGACGTCATACCCCATCACCATCAATGGACAAAATGTCTGCTACGCAAGGACACACAGGTTCTTGGGGATCACCATCGATCGAAATCTCTGCTGGAGTCCCCATGTCGCCACTCTAAAGAAGCGCCTAACAGCCACAGCACAACTTTTCAAGTTCCTTGGTGGAAAAACATGGGGCACGTCAGTGCACGCGATGTTGCAGTTATACAGGACGCTGTTTCTGGGGTACCTGCGGTACAGCTTGCCAGTTTTGACGAACGCCTGCAAAACCAGTGTACGCACAATCGAAAACGCCCAGGGCCAGGCACTCAGAGTTTGTCTTGGATTGCCACGCTGCACATCAACAGCGGAGACCATCGCAATCGCCAAAGATCATCCGGCCACAGTGCACATTACTCTGGAGGCGCTTAGAGCGCATATTAGGCACCTTGCTCGTGCCCCTGCCCACCACCTCGCTTCACTTCCAGAAGACCGACCGAGTGCCTCCTTTTGTAAGAGAATACTGGCTTATCGTGACTTCCTTCCAACAGACCACACGCCTCCGGAACGCATCCTGACACCCCCTTGGTGTTTGGGCCGACCAAAACTGCGCTTGACAGTGCCAGGGATCCGCAAGAAGGCGGAGCTCTCGTCGCCAGCTCTGAAGCAGTTGACTCTGCTCATGCTGCACGAAGTATACAAAGACCATATTAAACTTTACACGGACGGCTCAACAACTGTTGGAGGATCTGCAGGAGCTGTGATCTTCCCAGCAAAGGCCGAAAGCATCCAGTTTCGAACGTCACACAAGACGACATCGACAACCGCGGAGCTCGCGGCACTCCGCAGCGCACTCCGCAGGATCGACAGAGAAGTTCAACTAAAGTGCACTATTTTTACCGATTCGAAACCAGCTTTGCAGTGCCTTCGAACTGCTCTACGTCGTGGGCCTCAAGACCAATTGGTGCTGGAAATACGACAGCTATACCATCAGCTAATAGACAAGGGGCACGACGTAACTCTTCAGTGGTTACCAGGTCACTGCGGCATCACTGGTAATGAGCATGCCGACGACGCAGCTAAGAATGCTCATGAAAACGGCGAGATGGAACCTATTCCACTATCAAGAAGCGACGCAGCAGCAAAGATTAATATGCTCGCGCATGATGTCGCAAGGTCTATGTGGAACACGCCCGGTTTTCTCCACACCCGTCTTCACAGCCTGGATCCATGTCTACGACTTGAAATTCCATTTGGCCTACCCCGATCTGAGACGACCGTTCTCTGCCGCATGTGGCTTGGGGTGTCGTTTACGAACGCCTTTGCTTACCGCATCGGATGGGCAGACAGTGCTGCATGTGAACATTGCGGCACTGATGAAACCATTGCACACGTTTTATGTCAGTGCCCTCAGTACAGCTCTCAGAGACAGTCCCTCGCAGCAGTGTTTGCGCGACTCGACGACGAACCTCTTTCTGAGAAGTCGATATTGAAATGCCGGGGAGATCGAGCTTCACGCCTGAAAGCGACGAAGGCGCTGTTGAAGTTCCTGCGAGCTACCCGCCTCGTTGAACGCTTGTGACACTCCTGTGTTTGTGTGTCTGTGTTTCTGCTTCCCTCCCTCTCTCATTCCTCTCTTCTTTACTTTTCTGTCTCCCCTTACCCCTTCCCCAGTGCAGGGTAGCCAACCAGATATTTGATTTCCGGTTAACCTCCCTGTCTTTCCGCATCCCATCTCTCTCTCTCTCTCTAGCCGCCTACTACTTTGTGCTCTCGTGGCCGTTTTGTTGATTGGATGTATACCAGAATTGGTGTGGCGTAACATAATGTATTACGAACATAAATGACCGGTCAATACACAAAAATCATGACATGCGTGTCATGAACGGCATGATTTAGATGCCACGGTCTTGGTGCAGTTGCGGCCCTTTCGTTAACTTGATACATAACAAAATTGATATGGCGTGACAATAGTGTATGACGAACATAAGTGACAGGCCCTAAAGTGCAGATCGTGAGATGCTTGTTACGTACAACATGATTTACAAGCCATGGTCTCGAGGCACTCGCGACCATTTAATTAAAATGATACACACCAAAATACGTATTGCTCGACGTCAGTGTATGACGAACGTAACTGACAGGTGGCAACATGAAAATCATGACACGCATGCCATGTAAGCGGTCGGGTGATTGACATGCCACGCTCATGGTCCGCTCGCGGCCGTTTAGCTCACTTGATACACCTCGAACTTCGTATTGCGCAACGTGAATGCATGACGAACGTAACTGACTGTCGGTAAAGTGAAAATCTTGATAGGCATGTCATGTACGAGGTGATTTACATGCCAAGCTCATGGTGCACTTCTGGCCGTTTGGTTAACTGGGTATAGACCAAAATGACGAACATGAATCACAGTTCATGCCTTGTATATAACAGAATATACGTTTCAGCACCATGGTACATACCAGATTGTACATGCATACATGCATGCATAACTAAATGTGCCTTGAAGACAAATGAGTCGATGCATGCGGCTTCTTGTTGGCTCTTTCGCATTACATCGATTCCCACAGTGTGTAGGATCAGCCGGACTTTTATTTATTTATTTATTTATTTATTTATTTATTTATTTATTTATTATGGAATAATTCTTCTAACATGTCTGTGCTCCCAGATATCCCGCTGCAAAGTTTAATTGCGGTTTGCATGATTACGCATGCAAGACAATGAGCACTGGCGCAAAGCTCCTCCCCGATGTGCCGCGGCAGTAGCGCGTAGCGTTTGATCTGACAACGGGTCGGAGGCAGGGGCAGAGGCGATAACGGTTACCCTTTTACTACCGGCTTACGATAGCAACCAAAGACTGTTCGTCACATCAGGGAAGAAGAGTGCGCCGATCTGTACCGCCTTGCATGCGTAATCATGCAAACCGCAATTAAACTTTGCAACGGGATATCTGGGAGCACAGACATTCTAGAGGAATTCTTCTAAGTGGAACTGCGTAGAAAAGCCACTGCCTCCATCTTTTCAATACAGACACGCCCGCTTGCTGCATTCACTAAAAAGTTCATTATTAAATCTTATTTAATGGGCGGCTGACAGTGACCATTATTGCCTCGCCTTGTCTCTCCCTGGATATATAAGTTATCTGCAAAGCTGGATTTCATGTTCTTTCAAGTGCTGCGTTTTAAGAAAACCATATAGCTTAACTTTGAACAGCCGGTATAGATGTGATATACAGCTGAAGGTTGCAGATTTGGTCTCTGCCAGCGGCAAGTTGTCGTTTCGTCCGCTTCGCATTCTTCACATCTGTAACACAATTACTACAATACACTTCAATCAGTAAATCAGTGCAATTAACATGCCGTATACTTTACGCGGCTTCATTATGTGCTAGCTTGCATTAAGGTTCTGTCAAACAAAGAAAACGAGACCTCAAATTTCCCTTCTGTTATTCACTATGTGAGTAACCACTTCTACTGCGAATACTCGATACAACCACTACTACTACTACTACTACTACTACTACTACTAGTACTACTACTACTACCATAGTACCATACCGTCTACTATGAGTGCGAAATTTACCACTACAGCTACTACCACTGTAATTAACGATTCTGATACTACTTCAACCACCATTGGTTCTACTCAGTAACAGGAATACACTTACTAATACTACTATTACTGCTAATGTTCCTACTGCCACACTCCTATTATTTATTTATTTATTTATTTATTTATTTATTTATTTATTTATTCAGTAAAGCGAAGCTGTATATGGCTAGGTTCGGGAAAATCGCGTTCGCGGACAAAAAAGGCGTATAACAACAATTTTCGGCTACCCGATTTACTAGACAAATCCTGCGTTCTCGCACCGAAGAAATGAACACAAGGATTTATGATTTAGCCGACGTGACAGATTGAAATGTCTAATTTTTCCTCAAAGACAAGACCGCTTGCATGAGAAACGAACATCGCGCCATTGTTGTACTTTACAAGCAACGTGGTTTCTTATGTACAAAAGGATTTCTAACAACTATAATAATAACTGTTGTGGTATAGCGTCCCAAAACCATGATATGATTATAAGGGATGCCGTAGTGGAGGGCTCAGCAAATTTCGTCCACCCAGGGCTCTTTAACGTGCCCCGAAATCTAATACCGGTGTCACACGGGCACTTTTAATCGCGATCAGCGCCGATCCGGATTAAGGACGATCCGGATTAGGTGCTGCTACACGGTCACTTTTAATCGCGATCAGGCCCGATCGGGATCAAGACTATCGCGATCCGCGCATCGCGATCTGGCTCACAGATAGCGATTTTGCTGTCGTCTGCGCCGCCTTGCAGAGCTTGTTGAAAGCACAGTAAACAAGAAAATCAAGCATAGTTCAATGAAAACACATTTAAAAAGCCAGATTTTTATAAAAAAAAACGAATTGTAAGCTGTTTAAATTGGGACAATATCTGAAATTTCGCATATTTTAAGATTCGTTTTGACCGCATGCAGTTATGGGAGAAGCAGACGATAAGCAGACGACCGTTGTCTTCCGCGCTTAGTTCAACTGTCGCACCGTTGGAGCATTGGGGCACCTTGAAGCAAATTGATTATGAGTCTTGCTAGCTTTTCGACAACGTCGCAGCGTACGCGCACTTCGTGGTCGAATGAAGAGACCTGTACATTAACTGACCGCTGACAGGAGCGACTGGTAGACTTGATGCGCCAGAAGCGAAACTCTGGCGTGTACAACGAGAGTGCCGCTTCGTTGCGACTGGACGGCTACGAGCGGGGGGCCATCAGAAATCAAAGTGAACATTAAGAATCTCACACAACAATACAGGTAAGTGCAACGAAATCTCTATGGAATTATGTATTTATGAAATTACTTTGTAGTGGCACGCAAAGTTTTTCCCGTTCGTGCGTTTCTTGCGCGAATAACATTGCAGAACGGGCCAGCAGGATTCCAAGACGTATCGAAATGTTCCACCTGATACGCGAAAAGATTGCTTGAAAAACTATTCCCCAATGTGCGGTAGAGTGTCCTCAAACCATCTCTTGTTGCGATCGAACCTTTGGCGATGTACGACCAGATCACCGGCCAATGCGGCAGCTGTTCTTAAGGCGTTGGCGAGCATCCAGCGTCTCTTCATTTCATCGGTTTCCGCTCTTGCAACTTCTATATCTAGGTCGATATTGGCAGATGTCATTAGAAGAGCAGCAATTCTGCGCTTTTCTGTGGCACTCACTTGAAAATTCGCGGCTCCTGGCGCAAAAAAGCAGACGACAGAAAGCGCGACTGCCAGTGTTGCCAAGTGTCGACGATGCCTGATGTCACGAGCAGAAGTGCAACAAACTTAAAAGTTTTCACAAAGCAGACGCTTGTGAACAACTTTACTACTACGTATAAAGAAAATGAGTTTCATAAACCACTTGTAAATCGTGTTACACGCATTGTACAAGTTTTAGGGCACGCTAACGCCACCTGGTGAATTTCATCTGACCTAAGCTCGAACCGGATTAACTTGGGCCGTGTAGCAGCGGCCATAAAGCTGATCGCGATGAAGAAAACCGATCCGGATCGCCCTGATCCCGATTAAAAGTGCCCGTGTGACACCGGTATAAGTACACGGGCCTCAAGCGTTTTCGCCTCCATCGAAATCCAGTATTCGATCCCGCGATGTTCGAGTCAGCAACCGAGCACCACAACCACTAGACCACCGTGGCGGATGCACTACAGTATTTCATCTAGAGACTGCTGTTTACGAGATAACATGCGCCGCGCGCAAGATAATTCCCTGGATCTTTGAGTTTATTCTGTGTGTTTATTTGCTGAATAAACTTAAAACGAAGAAGGACAATATATCAAGTCACTATGGCGATGTTCACTTTACAAGACCCAGCATAGTGACAGCTTCGCTGGCTTCCAAGAGCGCTGTTTTTTTTTTGTTTTTTTTTTTAATTTATTTACTCTCTTAACCCGCCTTACACGACCTATACACGACTGGCTGTTGCTTTTTCTCGAATCGCTGCTCCTACCTCTATCATTGCTCTCTTGAACCGTCGACAGATTCCTCAATAGTCGCAATGTTATCTTGCGCGTAGATTAGGAGGTACTTCCTCGTACGGTGTGTTGCCTAGTCTATATATACAGAGCAACAAGGAGGAAGTGTGCCTGCCTCTCCACTCGTCCGCTTTATCGTCAAAAAAGAGCGGTAGGGATCGACTTCGTGACTCACACCCTTCTGCAACCTGCACATATCGCGGAGTGTTCGTGACAACCGGGAGGGCTCAAGTGCAGACCGCAACCTTCTAGTCAAACGTGCGGGCCGCGGATTTCATGGCGCTTTTTCTTTCGGCCTTCTTCCTGCTGGTTCAGGCACTCCAGGTAAGCAAGCTCCGTCAAAGTTGGGAAGAGCGGACTGTTGGGCGAGTTGGTGATACATTACGGGGAAACTGCGCGAAAAAGACGTGGACAAAGGAAGGAACAACAGCACGAAGTTGAGCTTATAAACAGTTGCGACTTCAGAGCACTGTAAAGGCAGTCACCTTTCACATTTACACAGGCCTTACATCAACATGGCATCAGCGCGTCTGCTTCCTTTTCTTTATTTGTGCATTTACGCCTTTCCTTGTTAATTTAGATTTTCTTCCACTGCTGTGGACACGTACCAAATACGCATCGAATACTTACTTGGATACGAGTCATTATGCGTATAATACAGTTAAAAGGGTCTTAATTAACACTTTGATAACGCACGCAGGTTGACAATCGAATACATTTCTTAGAGGCAAGAAAACGAACTCAATGCTTGGCTGCTAACGAAGATTTAATACTTCTTTCTTTTCGGAAGGGTTTAGTTTGCGTGACGAGCTGCTTCTATTTATTTGAAGGTTCTTTATTAACGTTCATGATTTACGTTTATTTGCGAAGCAAGAACCATGTTGTCGCGTTGAACAAGCTACGTCACCATCTTTGACAACAGTCTTGCAGCTTGACTAGCGTTGGCCACCTTATTGTTCTTTCAAAATAGCTTCGAAACATTAAAGCTCACAAGAACCACATTCTCTATAAAAGGCATTTCTGTCACAATAGCGTGGCAACATAGATCAGTACATATTGTTATCACACATTATGTACATTCTCAAGCATATGCCGTTCTTTTCAATAAAATAAACGTATACTTTTAATGCAATTGCTCGGCCGAAACGTCATATGGAAATGCGTGTTGTATTTTCATGTGTGTATCCAGAACCATAGGTATTGCTGCAGAAAAAATTACACCATCTCCCGCTAAAGGGAACCATGTCTAGATGTGAAGCAACGGGCGCCAACGCTTACACTGGCGGCGGCGTTGACGCTGATCGCAGCGTTGCGCAGGAGAGAAAACTGGGGAGGCGCAAAGCACGCAGTGATGGAGTGGTGTTTCCTACTGCAACATGCCAATCGCAGCTAATGGGCAATGAGAGACAGAAGACTCCGATTGGACACAGAGCCCCGCAGTCCGCTTTTAGTTGACGCACACGCTGCGAATTTTTTTATTGTTCAACAACGCACAGGAGAAATCTCCCACCGGCACCACCTTGCAGGTCAAGATCCAGTGCCATATATACGGGGTGGCCAGTGAACAGTTGTGCAGCGCGAGCAGTCGGTTTTTTCAACCAAGAAACTCGCTAGCAGACGCTGCCTGCGTCGGCGTCGCGAGGCGAGAGAGGGGGGGAGCGTAGGAGAGGAGAGAGAGGGGGGGGACGCACATGCGCAGTGGGAGTATGGACGCCGCGGGCAGGGTTGCCTAGAGGAGAGAGGGGGGAGCGTAGGAGAGGAGAGAGAGGGGGGACGCCCATGCGCAGTGGGAGTGTGGACGCCGCGGGCAGGGATGCCTAGAGGAGAGAGGGGGAGCCATAGGAGGGGGAGAGAGGGAGGGGAGGCGCATGCGCAGTGAGGGTGTGGTTGCCGCGGAGAGGGATGCCTAGAGGAGAGAGGGGGGGAGCGTAGGAGAGGAGAGAGAGGGGGGGACGCGCATGCGCAGTGGGAGTGTGGAAGCCGCGGGCAGGGATGCCTAGAGGAGAGAGGGGGGAGCCGTAGGAGGGGAGAGAGGAGGGAAGGCGCATGCGCAGTGAGGGTGTGGTTGCCGCGGAGAGGGATGCCTAGAGGAGAGAGAGGGGGGAGAGGAGGTTTCTTATTGTTTTTTTTTGAAAGGGTTCGCGCATGCGCTGTAAGGGAGGCCACGCGGCACACCACCACCACCACCGGATTAAGCTTCGCCATAAGATGCTTCACATCTAAAACACTAATGAGAGAAGCATAAGTAAAGAAGTCAGAGAAGGCTGCCTCGCACACCTTCCTTGATCTCAATAGAACAGATTATCGCTTGACGTTCACAATAATAGATTACGCTTATCCCGAGTGGTAGCGTTCCTTCTCAAGTGCAGGGCAGTTTAGGGGCCCCGCTTGTGGTCCATACATGCATCTCATGTTGCGCGATCAAGTTCAAAGCGAAGCGCCCAATTCAGGCCGTAACAAGGCTAGCAATGCTCAAAACCGGGTTAAAATGAGCGAACGAGGTCCACGATGATATAATTAACAGAAATAACCAAGCAGTAATCTCAATAATTAATAACTAACATCACTAACATCGCATTAATTATTAACATCGCTAGAAACGCTTCGGAAACATGCGCCTGGCTCCCGTGCCGCGCGAGAGGGCGCCTCGCCGAGCGAGCGAATGCCTCTTACCCTACGCTTCTCCGGCGCTGCGTCGCTACATCTGATGGGGGGAAACAACCTCCGGGAACTCGATGCACACGGCGAGTCTGCAAATCTCCCTAACAAGGTTCTACTCGTGCCGGGGAAACCCTACATGCTTACCTCAAACAGTAACGTCTTCGACGCTTCCGTAAACGGAGCAACAGCAATCGCTGGGTGCCCGGGCAACGCACAACCTCAGGTTTCAGAGTAGTGGAGCTGCCAAACGTTTTCTTTCTTTATTTATTTATTTCTTTCTTTCTTCCTTTCTTTTTGCAGCTTTCTTCACAGAATGAAAGAAATGCGGAGTTTGGTAAGTCGGCTTTCATTACTTCATTTTTAGGGTGAAAATGTTTTGATCTCAGGAAGCGTATCTGCCAGTTTGCCATTGATATATATGTGTGCAGGTGATGCTTCACGTTCATTACGGCGATGAGAAAAAACGCAAACTTCAAACATTACTTGCACTGACTCACAACGCATCATATATAGTTTCAAGAGCACGTTTGTTCCTGTATGTTCTTAGCACTGACCAGTTTGCATAACTGAGCTTAGGGAAGCTTTACACAACTTCGATATGCAATTAATGTCATAACATTTGCTAATTGCAGTTTCTGTCTTGTCTTCTTTCTGCCTAGCATTGAGAGGTACATCGACAGTCGAAACCCACGATAATGAAATCGCACAACAAGGCCATTCTTGCGACAGCTAAATGTGTTCCTGTTCCTAGAGAACGTTCGATGGATTGAATGCATCTGGCATTTCCCGAAGGCGAAAAGTCCTTAACAGCAATCCCGCAACAACGAAAATTGGCGGGACGTTGGCCGCACGCTCAAAATGTTCTAGAATGCGCTCAAATGTGCGTGGTTCAAAGTTAAATTGCGTAAACATTGCGCGTGGATGTTATTTTATTTCAACGGCAAACAGCATACGAAAGCTCAACGGGAAATTGAGTGCCCTGCGACATCGACACTAGTGCTACGTGTTCGGTGTGATATATTCCACACATACCATCCTGAATGACGATGCGCTAGTTGCGATGACGTCTACGATCCGAGTGTTTTTATCGTGGCGCGGACTGGCGCCGACGCCTGGAAATGCTCTCACTCTTCATGTCTGATCTTCGTCGCACCGCTTTGAATGACTTCATGAAATTACAAGACGCAAACCACCAAGAAAAGAAAGGCCAAAGAAAAGAGCATGATTCGACGTGTGCTCGTCAGTCAGCATATCGAGGAACCGTTGTGAGCTGCAGTGGTCTGGTTGGAAGCGCGGAAAAAACGCAGTGAGTGTGTCGTTTCATTACACGTATGGTACACGCCAACACGACCACAAGCTATCAAAATGGAGTAACGTATAGATAATATTGCCACCTGGTGTTCTGAGCCAGCAAGCCGTGGACAGCCAAAAAGGGCGAAGAAGACAAAGACGAGGAGTGATAGCCCTTCGATTGTGATTGACGTTCGTGTCTTGCTGTCCCTCTGTTCTGCTGCTACAGCCCCTAGCGCGTGACAAACTGGTGGAGGTGCTGGGTAGGGCTGGTCGGAGCCGCCATGTTGTCTGGGAGCAGTCCAAACTCAGGGGCTTGTCCCCGGATCCTTCTGCTGGCGCGGTGCACAGGAGTGACCACCGGTACGATACTTGAGCTCTTGCTACTCGGAGGGGTACGGGGCATAGATTACCCAGCACATCCACCAGTTTGTCACGCGCCTCCGAGACCCCTCTGGGCGATTGGCACGATGGAGTCTGCGACTTCAGGAATTCGATGTCACCATCGTATACAAGTCGGGTAGAAAGCATGAAGACGCCGACACGCTATCACGAGCACCTTCTCGAATCCGACAGTGCAGCTGCAGAAGACGACAGCGCCTTCCTGGGAACTGTCAGTGGGGCGGATCTGATGACTAAACAACGAACGGACTCCGAGTTAAGGCCCATCATCGATCATTTAGAAGGCGGCACCGCGTCAATTCCTCGTCCACTTTCGCGTATGTTGCCGTCATTTTGCTTACGAGAGGGCATATTATACAAGAGAAACACCGGTGTCGGCAGCAGATCTCATCTTCTAGTCGTCCCCCCAAGACCTTCGCGATGACATCTTGTTAGCTTGCCACGACGAGCCGACATCTGGTCATCTGGGCTACTCACGGACGCTCGATCGGGTGCGACAGCTATATTTCTGGCCTAAGCTGGCAGCTTGCGTCAAGCGCTACGTGAAAGGATGCCGCGAATGTCAGCGTCGCAAGTCACCACCCTTAAAACCTGCAGGCCTCCTACAACCCATCGACCCACCGCGTACGCCGTTTGATCAGGTTGGGATGGACCTCCTTGGACCGTTTCCTTTGTCTTACAGCGGAAACAAGTGGATCATCGTCGCAACTGATTACTTGACGCGTTACGCTGAGACGAAGCCATTGCCACGCGGGACAGCATCCGAAGTCGCCCAGTTTTTTATGCACCACATTGTGCTTCGTCACGGCGCCCCGTCATTCATCATCACTGACCGAGGGACAGCGTTTACGGCAAAACTTTTGGACGACATCTTCAAGCTCAGTTACACGAACCACCGGAAGACAACCGCATACCACCCCCAGACTAACGGCTTGACAGAAAGGCTCAACAAAACGCTGGCGGACATGATCTCTATGTACGTGGATGTGCAGCATAAAACGTGGGACGAAATCCTGCCCTACGTAACGTTTGCGTACAACACCGCAACGCAGGAAACGACCAGATTCGCACCCTTCCGCCTCGTTTATGGCCGAGACGTCCAAACCATGCTAGACGCCATGATTTCTTATGACATCGACCAGCACGAGCAGTTAGCTCCTGACGTCGAGGATTACATTCAACGCGCAGAGGAAGCGCGTCAACTGGCCCGCGTGCACATTAGAACGCAGCAGTGTGCAGATGCACGAAGGTACAACGTCCACCATCGACAGGTTACCTATGAACCTGGCGACCAAGTATGGGTTTGGACTCCCATTAGACGGCGAGGTCTCAGCGAGAAACTCCTGAGCAAGTACTTCGGACCCTACAAAGTACTACGGCGGGTGAACGAGGTTAACTATGAAGTTATTCCAGACGGAGCCTCGGCAACGTCCCAGCGCCGCTCACCGCGCACAGAGATTGTGCATGTCGTCCGCCTAAAACCATATTTTACGCGGTGATACCATACTTACTGTGCCCGTGCAGCAAACGTTGTGTTTCACTGATGTTGTCCGTTAGTTCTCCAAAGAACTGTGAACTTCGTTATTTTTTTTCTTATTGTCGACCACAGACCACATTTTTTTTTTCCACGTGGATATTCGCTATGTGTTATAAGTCTCTCTTCTATTTTTTTTCTTTTTTTTTTGGTTATGGGCCCCTTCAGTGTACACCTCGTGTGTGAGCATCGAGTCGATGCTCCATTGGGAGGGGGAATAATGCCACCTGGTGTTCTGAGCCAGCAAGCCGTGGACAGCCAAAAAGGGCGAAGAAGACAAAGACGAGGAGTGATAGCCCTTCGATTGTGATTGACGTTCGTGTCTTGCTGTCCCTCTGTTCTGCTGCTACAGCCCCTAGCGCGTGACAATATCATCGCTAACAAGTAACACGCAGGTATCATTAATAGCGAATTTTAGTTCGTCCGTAGACTTCTTTGCGCTCGCGTAACACCTGGTTACTGCCGCGGCAACCGTGATAGGCCGAATAGGTGGGGCCATCTGGAGGCGCAAAGAAGAACCTGGCAAGCACAGAATTGTTATTGTAGAAAGCTAACGTATTCTATTTCTCTACTGGTGTGCATTCCCTATACCGATATTCCATAGACCCCTTTGCGTGTACCGGAATGCTGTGCACGCCAAAACTTCCTAATATAGCTCATTGAGACGCACGAGCAAGCATGACCGAAGCATGCGTCCCCGGGACCCTCCTCGTTGCGACTTGGAACGGCGTCCATTTTGGAATCGCTGTTCTGCAGAGGGTCGATCGAAGCAATAATGATTCGCGACGTCGCGAATCGCGGCGATTCCAAGCTCCGGACTGTGGTATTCAACAGTAGTCAACACTTTTTCCGGCGACGACGGCAATGATGGGGACAAGGCATGACTGAGCGTGTGCGCCTAGCAGACGAAATGTTAGCGGAGCAGCTGAGCCGTTACGTCACTCCTTTCTGTGGAGAAGTAGTCAGCTGGGGTGGCTGGGGTGGCTGGGGCGGGATCTGGAGGTGACCGCGAGGAAGAGCTACCAGCACTAAAAATGGCAGGCTTGCCATCCGTTTTGAATCGTGCTAGATACCGGTGATATAAATCAATAAAACGGATGGTTATTCGTCCCTCAGTTGCGTTTTCTGGGTCGCGAATCGCTACTAGGGGGGTCGATAACTACTCGTGGATGCAAAAATCTTGACATGAGTAAATCTGATGTCAGTGCTCCTTTAAGGTTCCCTTGCGCTTCGAAGAAAGGTCGTCCGAAGCCCATTTTAGCGACCTTCTGCACCAGGCGCACAGCGGCACATCTTTTCGTATAAAGTGGACGCGTCCGAAGAGTCCTATGACCGAGCACAGCTTGCTGCGCCACGAGCGGCTGGTGGGAGCGGTACAGTCTTCTGGAAAATACGGGCGATCATTGACATAAAGAAATAAACGAATAAAACAAGAATGATTTCCTTTGCGGTGCTGAGGGGTTTTGAACATAAGCCCCCTCCTTCCGAAGGCTGTATTTACACACCCATTCTTGACGAATGTGATAACGTGTATATCTGAGCCACATGAATGCGTTTTGCCCACGGTGCAGAACAAATTTAACAAACTTTCTACGCAGGCTTCACTTAATTCTGTGGTAGTACATTAAACGCTTTCATCAGGACACGATGTAGATCCGACTTGGATGATTGTACACATTAGTAAAATTTTTCCTTCCCAAAAATGCCATGCCACACTGGCGTTTCGGTGCACCAAAACGCCATTATGGCTGTTAAAGGTGCTGTTAGAGGTGCTAACGAGCGGAAGCACGCGTGGCAGCGCCTTCTGGAGGGTGTTTAGAACCTTCCTTTTGGATCGA
This sequence comes from Rhipicephalus appendiculatus, assembly GCA_030522465.1. Classification (NCBI taxonomy): domain Eukaryota; kingdom Metazoa; phylum Arthropoda; class Arachnida; order Ixodida; family Ixodidae; genus Rhipicephalus; species Rhipicephalus appendiculatus. The sequence goes on along the minus strand of JALIZH010029477.1, from coordinate 16,634 downwards.
GTTGCCAGTCTTTACCAAAGTATTTTTCTCTATGGTGACATTAAGCCGGGCATGTCCGCTAGCGTAGTCGTGGCTACGTCTGACAATACGATTACGCTTTGCTTACCGTGCGCAGTTCGTGCGGTGCTGCTTCTGCAAAGTTCAAAGAATAGCGTGATGCTTCATATGCAAAGTGGGCTGCCACACGTACTGCCGTTATCGAAAACTACTTCAACCGTGCGGGTTTTCGTGACACACAAAAGCAATCACGAGCGTGTTTAACGGACACCACCCGAAGATTTGCGTGACGACGCAAATGCCACTGCGGTAAGCTAGTGCCCGAATCACTGAGTGATGCATGGGGCACCTGGGGGCACGCTCTGCTGCTTCAACAACGATGTTCCCGGTAGCGTTGTTTTCGACTTAGTTCACGCTGATGAAGATCTGGTCGTTAACGAAAAGTTGACCAACGAGGCCATCGTAAGTAGCGTGCACGAAACCGACGGTACTGAGGAGGAGGAGGGCAAACACTTCCTTGGCGCCATATACATGGAGCTGACGTTCAGCGTGCCTGTCCACTGTTGGTCAGGCGGCCAGGAGACCTTGGACCCTGGCGTTTGCCTATGCCGACTGCGTGACCCACACTTCTGTTTCTGGGTCGGAGCTGCGCAGCGTAGCCTCCCACTACGGAGGGGTTGCGATATGCACATCCTGAGGATTATTAGGTTGCGGCGTTTTAGGGCAGCCCCACAGGATATGGTAGAGATTTGCGTCCTCTTTTTGGCAGAGTTTACAACAGCTGCAGTAAACTGAGCGGTTAGGAACAACACAGAAGCCACGGGGGAAGGCGGCGAACACACGCGATGTGATGGAACGCTTTGGACACCATTCGGATGTCCCTGGAATGCAAAAAGACAATGTCGCGAAGGGCAACTCGCGGCGTTGCGAACGAGGACCTACGCGTTTGCTGTGTGACGATGGTCGACAATGAATGCTAGCTCAATTTTGGCACTACATTTTGCTTTACAGATATTTTATTCTTTATTTCTACTGTGTTATTTCGCGCACATGCGCGATAGTTCTGTCGCTCCCTCTGCATTACCTTTCCAACGTGTGTTTAAGGAAAACAAGTAATGCCAATAGATGGTGGGTGTCAAAGTGATGTCATCGCCGTATGCGGCTTCGCAAGTCTAGTCGTGCCGGCATACGTCGTCGTTGTTTGTGAATGTTTCACTTAAAGCAAAGCTGTTTTCTGTTGTGGGCATTTTGTTCGTACTGTTCTACCGCATAAGGTACTTTCAGTTGAACTTCTAGGCATTTTTGCACTTCCCGTCTACTGCGTCTGCTGAGCGGTGCATTGGGCGCAAACCTATTCACGTACCGCCGACCAACTTTACGCGCACATAAAACATTTTTTTATCACATCAGTCCCTCCATTATGCAATGTGCCGTAACTCAGCTTATCATTTTGACAACCAACCAACGAGCCAATGAACCAATCAATCAGTTTTTATTCTTACACAATAACCTGTACAACCGAAGTGTATCAGGTGGAGGTCCCGTAGTAAAAGCTAAATTGGGACCTTTTGTACATAATAAACATTAATGTTTGATTGGTCAACCACAGTAGCAAAGTTAGTACGATTACAAAATTGTCAATAATGTGATGCAGATATAAACAAATTATGATAAGAACAAACGACAGTGCATCATCGGTAATTGACACTAAGTATGGATAACATTAAAAATAAAACAAAAGAAAGAAAGGGAAAAATAAAAATAAGCAACAGCTTGAAAAGTGAATGACAGCTCGAGGAAAAAAAAGTTATGGAGATCGAACGTCGCCTAACAAAATTTCTTCAATTGATGGCATGGCGAAATGTAGGAGCTTCCGGGATTTTTATTACGAATGGTAATGCATTTCATAATGATATAAGCGCGAAGTGAACGATCTGTTTGCCATATAATTAGCGCGAACATTGTGTAGAATGAATTTGGTGTGATGCGCGAAACCACTTGGGTTATATTTCAGTAGAGATGATGGAAAAATTAATGACAATGACATTTCCTCATTTATTATGTCTTGGATAAGGAAACAGAGCGGTTAAAACGAAGGCGAAGCAGAGGAACGAATAACAGACCATACGAAGTGCTGACCCCTCATTTATTATTTTAAAGGAAAAGTATCCATACTGATTGGGGCGAATGTACATTCTTGCTTCCCACTGTAACCACTATATGGTTTCCCTTAAACCTTTCAGATGTGCTCAAGTTACCCGCGCGAGCCACTACGAACAACTCTCTTACGATCGGCTTGAACAGACCCACGGCTCCCTTCGACTACTACATTGTTGAAACCAGCGAAGAGGGACGGAGCGGACAAGAGACCTCTCTATCGCAACCCGAGGGCTCATGCCGGAACGGGAAAGTATTCGACCGCAGCATGACAAGGGCAACGTGCGGTTATCTTGATGCCTGCACTAACATACACTACACCGTACGAGCAATCAGCGATGCTCGTAACTTCACGGTCACCTCCATCAGAGTACTCTTTGTCCCCAGTCAAGGTGATGCATATTGTAATAGTATCGTTTTGCATCACGTACCATGGCTTTTTCTTTTCCTACACTTAAGTACGTTGAGCCGACTGCAGCTTTATGTACTGCATGCTACATAAGCAACATATACAGGGCAGGAGTTCAGAAGATTGAAGAGATGAAATATCACTGAAGCAAGGAGCCGACTTTTCGAGAAATGGTCAGGGTAGCAACCCCGAGGAAGGTTGCTGCCTTGAAGAAGACAGGACCACTTGTCGAAACTTTGGCTCCAGGGACGCCCCATGGTCAAGGATGTTCTCCATAGGGAACCATGGGCGTCGGCAGGTGGGGCGGGGGGGGGGGCGGGGTTGCAAAAGGTACGCTAGTGTTCATTCTAAAAGACAAGGCGTACAAACAGGGACACAAAAAAGAAATCACGACACCACAGACGTCTTGACTTCTTTCATGTGCCCGTGTTTGAACGTCTTGTCCTTTATGATGAATGCTTAACAACTAGCTCTGCTCCCTGTTATTCCAGTGACACTATACCCCCAAGCCGCACCAGTGCTCCCCCTCCCCCACCGCGATGCAACACAGGTTTGCAACCCCAAGTCAAAATCCTCTCCGACGCCCATGTAGGCGACCTATGCGCTATTTTCTTTATAACCTGAAGTACGTTGACGTTGTCCTTGTCAGGGCAGTCAGAAACAATAAATTTGGCATTAGGTGCTTTGATCGAGCTGGTTAGCGCCACCCAAAATAGGCGGCAAATAATCTTATCACCGTGAGTGCACTGCCGCATAAGAACAGAGAGCGTGAAAATAATTCTAAGCTTGCCGGCGAATAGCTCGTTGAAGAGGTGCAATCTTTTAATGGTATATGTCAGACCAACCATATAGGCGACGCTTAACAGCATCCAACTTCGAGTTCAAAAACTGTCAACGATAAAACAAGGATTGCACGCCTTTTTGCATTATATCTGAGAGCGCGAACCCCGGAAAGTTGAATAAAAAGGATAGTTCCACTCTGCTATATAATGCAGCTTCGAAAGAGCGAATGCGTGTCGAGAAACACCCTTTCCCTCTACCGAATGCCAGTGGAATTTTCACACTCTACTACGCAGGAGTACTGGTCCAGTCATCTTGAATGTGCAACTTCAAGGTGAAAACGCAGCTATATAACTGCAAACAATTACCTTATATCCATTTGCTAATGTGGCACCATCTGCCTGGTTGAAACACTGTTGTACTGCTTACGAGCTGCGCTCGTGTCATCAACGTTGCCCGTGTTGCCGCGTTCCGCATACTATGATATATACAGGTATACCTAGAAAAAGCAAGTACGTGCTTATATGCTGAAATTTCCAATTGTCGTCCCGCGCCCTTTTCATTCAGTTTTGCAAGATGACAATGACGTATGATTGGTAATGATTAAAGCATGATATATTTTGCGTTTGTATGCTTCTCCCATATCGCTTCAGACCCAGATCCGCCAAGCAACATCACTGCGGTCCGGGTCTCGCCTTCCATTACTCGAATACAGTGGGAGACTCCGGCAAATGTGTACGGCAGCCTTGGTACATACACTGTCAAAGTCTGCGACCAGTACCGTTTGTGCGGCGGAGAACAAGACCTAAGTAGTTGCATCATCAGACAGACTCATGAAACATGGCTGTTCCTCAATAAAGGCCCGGCTGCTAAGCACTGCGTCCTGGTGACAGCTAGCACACACTGCGGCAGCAGTATCGTAACCAGTTCCTCCCGCAGTCGCAGAAATTGCAGCGCCACGTTACGGTAAGAGGCAATTTCTTCACAAAGATAAATGATGTTATATAAGCCGGACAAATTAAAACTACGTAACTTCTCTTGTAAACATGGGTGGCAAAAGGGATGCCAAAACAACTTCTGTCATTTAGTCTAGCATGCTTCAGGGCTTGTGCCCTTGCGTTTTTTTTTTTTTGCTTTGTTTTTTTTTGTTAGCGCTGCTTCATTCAAGCAACCATTCAATCGTGTTTGCTTATTGATTGCCAATAATACACGAATAAATTGATGGAAGGATGTCCAGGAGTACAAGGCTTTGCAAGGACTTCATGTGGGGATGTTTTACAAAGATAAATGTGGAGTACAACAGCAGCTGCTGTTGTACTCCACATTTGGGTGTCTTGCGAAGGCACTAGTGCCTTCGCAAGACACCCAATCCCTCTTTTTGGGCCCTGACGCGCCCTCCGGAGGCGAGAGCAGAATATGATATGTTTTAGTGCTTTTAAGGAATAAATTTGCAGGTGAGCTGTCATGCTGCTGTTATTTAACATCTTTTAGTACTTATTCAAAGAATGTGCATCATACCAGGTCGCCCCTCATGAAGCAAGTATAGTGGCTGGTGCCTAAGCACAGTAAAGGTCTCCATCGCAGCGTAGTGCACTGGTAAAGTGTTTTTTCTTACAGCGAGGCTGTAGATAACTCGGTTCTCACCAAAACTGCGTGCGTCGACAGGGTGTGTAGATAAAGTCGCGTCGACAAGATTGAATCCGAGCGCGAGGGGCGAGTGCTGGGCGAGCACGCAACTGTCCAAGCGCAGCGTGCACATACCCATCCCATTGGAAAAACGTGCAGGCGATACGTGACTCGACATTTATGTTTCTTGTGGGAGACGACCGCCAGTACCAACGTTTCTAAAACTGGTTCTAAAAATTGGACACTTTGTAAATTCCAGAGTACGTTCGGCGAAAGCCTGCGGCCATTCCACTGACTATGTCATGTTACTGTATTGTTTGTCCTTTTTTTTCTTTTGCATTTCTGGGTTTTTTTTTTTGTTGTTGTTTTTTTACCTCTCAGCAATCACGGGATTGATGAGAGCGTGTTAAGGGGAGAGACCACAGCTGGTACCGTTCCAGGGCAAGGACGTACGGACGGATGCCGCGAGTGTGGGACATTAATGGCTTTCGCCTTAAAAGCGCTACGCCGGCACAGCCGTAGCTGCCACGCCGTAGCGTCCGGCAGCGTCCAGCCAACGCGCGCTGGTCCAGCCAAGCACTTTCCACGGCACGCGCACGAAGCGCGCATCTTCAGCGTCTTAACCTCTATTAAGGCGAAAGCCTTTAATGTCTCATGCTCACGTCCGTCCGGCGTCCGGTGTCCGTCCGTCCGTCGGGTGTCCGTCCGTCCGTCCGTCCGGATGTCCGTCCGTCCGTCCGGATGTTCATCCGTCCGTCCGGGTTTCCGTCTGTCCGTCCGTCCGGATGTCCGTCCGTCTGTCTGTCCGCCCGTCCGTCCGTCTGTCCGTCCGTCCGTCCGGATGTCCGTCTGTCCGTCCGTCCGTACAGATGTCCGTCCGTCCGTCCGGATGTCCGTCCATTCGTATGTCCGTCCGTCCGTCCAAATGTACGGTTGTCCGTCCGTCCGGATGTCCGTCTGTTCGTCCGTCCGTCCGGATGTCCGTCTGTCAGTCCGTCCGTCCGTCTGTCCGGATGTCCGTCCGTCCGTACGGATGTCCGGATGTCCGTCTGTGCGTCCGTCTGTCCGTCCGTCCGGATCTCCGTCTGTCCGGACGTCCGTCTGTACGTCCATCCGTACGGATGACCGTCCGTCCGTCTGTCCGTCCGTCCGGATGTCCGTCTGTCCGTCCGTCCGTCCGTCCGTCGGTCTTTCCGTCCATCTTTCCGTCAGTGGAATGGCCACACGCTTTCGCGGAACACACTTTGGAATGTACAAAGTGTCCTTCAAATTTTTCTTTAAGGTGTCCAGCTGGAAGCCAAGCCTCCAGTTCCTAAACTATACTCTATCGCAGAAGTACTTTGCAGCACTGTGAAACCTGCAAGGCTTCTTAGCCAATAGGAAAGGCGAAAGCCCCTTAAGACATGTTCATCGGCGTCGCGTCGTCTGCTCGTCGTTTCTTTGGCGTCGGCTCGCGTACTTTGTCGGCGAAGCGACTAAACAGCCACCAGAACATGCCCATGTTGCCTGCACACTTGTTGGCGCTGCCCCTAGAAAATTCCGAGCGAGATGTACTTAGCCTAGTCACGTGGCTCCGCCATATGTTCTCTGGCTCTACGAGCGTGCGAGACCCACGGAAAGTTCGCCCCAATGACTCAGGCACATCGTTCTCGGTAGCTGCTCCCCGCAGTTAACATAACAAGCAAAAACCTCTTCGGGAACGCCACCTCGCCGGTTTTTTTTTTTTTGACGGTCAGAAGCCCAATTGTACACGGCGCGTTCAATGGCGTTTGTGAGGAACGCGGTTCTTTTTTTTAACAGCGTTCATATTGGCGCTTTCAACGGGTTCTTTTTTGACAGCACCAAATGCATTACGCTGCTACTCTTGCTCATTTCGGAAAATACCGGATACTGGATGTTTGACCTAAAACGCTCCACAGATTCAATCAATGCACTTTCAGGGGCCATCACGTACCGTTCTTGAAGGGAACAGCAAATTATTGGCACAGAAAACAATATACACATTCAGGGTGTTTCGCATCATCAACGCATCACCGGAGCTAATGTTGTGGTGTCATCTGTTCAGTTGCCATCAAACCGCTCTTACCGCTCGGCACTGCCTTGGTAGTCCTAGCAGCATCAAAACAAACGAGCGATCTAAATAATAACGAAAAAAAATTACACCATCTCCCGCTAAAGGGAACCATGTGTAGATGTGAAGCAGCGGGCGCTAACGCTGACACTGGCGGCGGCGTTCACGCTGGCGCTCATCGCAGCGTCGCGCAGGAGAGAAAACTGGGGAGGCGCAAAGCAGGCAGTGATGGAGCAGTGTTTCCTACTGGAACATGCCAATCGCTGCTAATGGGCAATGAGAGACAGAAGACTCCGACTGGACAAAGAGACCCGCACTCCGCTTTTAGTTAACGCGCACGCTGCGAATTTTTATTGTTCAACAACGCACAGGAGAAATCTCCCACCGGCACCACCTTGGAGGTCAAGATCCATTGCCATATATACGGGGTGGCCAGTGAACGGTTGTGCAGCGCGAGCAGTCGGTTTTTTCAACCAAGAAACTCGCTAGCAGACGCTGCCTGCATCGGCGTCGCAAGGCGAGAGAGGGGGGGAGCATAGGAGAGGAGAGAGAGGGGGGTGACACGCATGCGCAGTGGGGAGTGTGAACGCCGTGGGCAGGGATGCGTAGAGGAGAGAGGGCGGAGAGGAGGAGAGAGAGGGGGACGTGCATGCGCAGTGGGAGCGTAGACGCCGCGGGCAGGGATGCCTAGAGGAGAGAGGGGGGGAGTGTAAGAGGGGAGAGAGGGAGGGAGGCGCATGCGCAGTGAGGGTGTGGTTGCCGCGGGGAGGGATGCCTAGAGGAGAGAGAAGGGGAGAGGAGGTTTATTTTTATTTTTTAGAGGGTTTGCGCATGCGCAGTAAGGTTGGGCACGCGGCACACCACCACCACCGGATTAAGCTTCGCCATAAGATGCTTCACATCTAAAAGATACCTATGCCTGATGCTTTGCCCTCGGCGTTAGATGAGACTAAGCGATGACAGATTATACACTTATTTCTTGCTCTCCGGGCAGAGGGCCAGTAAGCAGCACGAATTAGGATGGAAGCGGGTGGCCTCGGGTGTGTGGGGGCTGCCATATTGCTGTGCATCATAGCGGTTAGGGTGGCTATTACGGTTACCGGCCTGTAATATTTTCGAAAATTCGAAGTGCATTCATGAAGGGCCTAACGTAACATCTATCGCTATAACGCATCATACAAGAAGCACAGTGAAAACCCTTGTACATTGTTGACAATGAAACATTTACGCCCGGAACTATATTATGTGCTGCACAATGATACTGCCTGTGTACGCCTCGTAGCTTTGGCAGTGCTGCAAGGTAGTTGTGAGATGAAGTATAGAAATATAGTGCTCAACTATGCTATAAATAAAATGCCGTAGCTCATTACGTAATGATGATGATATATGGCGTTTATTGGCGCAAGGGCCATGTGATGGCCAAAGAGCGCCAGTACATGAGACAAAAAATGTGAGCAATGGGTATGGTGAATGGCTGTATAGGGGCCTAAAATTCCTCGCGCTAAAGGCGGGTAAAACATATACGTATTAAAATCATGAGAGTGACGTGAAGTGTGAACAGTGAAAATGAGTGGCAAACAGTTCTGACAACGCTATGGAGAATCATAAAGCACGAATGTCTCTTCAGCGCCCTTGTGTCCAAGGGCCGTGAGACAGGTGCTCCGTAGTGTATCTACCGCAGTAGCGACTTCTCTTCAGAGGTCGTGCTGCAGATTCCCAGGGTAGATAACGTGAAAACTACGAACATCATTTAAAAACGCGAACAATGACTGATGTTTGAAGAGTGGGTCCCTACCGATGAACATTGAGGGATGAAGTGGTATTTGCTCTCGGTAGGGTAATGGGAAGTGCTTTTTCCTAAGAGTGTGTAATGCGTTGCACTGGATTAAGATGTGGAGAACGGTGAGTGGTTCACCACATTTTTCGCACACGGGTGGATCACCACCAGACAGAAGATATGAATGTGTACTGTATGTGTGTCCTGTTCTAAGCCTTGTAAGTGTTACTTCTGTGTGGCGTGATTTTGATACTGGCGGCCGATGACCAAGTTGCGGCTTGATAGTGTGCAGTTTATTTTGTGTGTGCGTATCCCATGTGGTCTGCCAATAAGCCCTGATCTTACGTTTAAGGAAAGGTTTTAAGTCAAGCACAGGGATAGCTATTGATGTATTTGGAGTGGTTTCGTTGGCGCATGCAGCTAGCTGGTCCGCCAACACGTTTCCTTGTATTTCGCGGTGCCCTGGCACCCAGCACACAACGACATGCTTTTTGAGTGTGTAGACCGTGCACAGGAGTGAATAGAGTGAGACGAGGATGGGGTTTTTGTGTCTTTTCAGAGTTTTGAGGGCTTTGACCACGCTCAGGGAATCAGTGTATATTACTGCACTTTGTAATTTTAGATGTTGAATGTGTTTGACGGCCGCAAGTATAGCATAAGCTTCTGCTGAGAAGATGCTGGTGTTAGGATGTGGAGTACCGGCATCTGAAAAAGATGGACCGACCGCTGCGTAGGACACAGAAGTGTGGGTCTTTGAGGCATCTGTAAAGAATTCTGGACACGAGTATTTATGCTGGAGCTCGAGGAAGTGTGTACGGATATGTGCAATTGGCGCGCGCTTGGTAACTTCTACAAAGGATATATCGCAATCTATGAGCTGCCACTGCCATGGCGGGACGTATGCCGCGGGAGCAGACAAACGGTGTTCAAGAAGTGGCACACTCATTTCTTCGGCTAGACTCCTCACGCGAAGTGCGTAGGGCTGTCTCATGGCAGGGCGGTTGTCGAACAGGACAGAACTAGACAAGTCATTTATGGTGGAGTGTACGGGGTGTTCGTTGTTCGCGTTCACCTTGAGGAAGTATACAAAAGATAGGTAGGATCTCTGGAGATGCAGCGACCACTCGTTCGAGTCGACGTACAGACTTTCCAGGGGCTAGTGCGAAAAGCGCCCGTAGAAAGACGAATGCCTAGGTGGTGAACAGGGTCAAGGATCTTCAGAGCCGTTGGTGTCGCAGACTGGTAAGTTATCGCCCCGTAATCCAGGCGCGTGCGTATGAGGCTTCTATACAAATTTATTAGACATTTCTTGTCACTACCCCATGTAGTGCGTGACAAGACTTTCAGGATATTCATGGTTTTTAAGCACTTGTTTTTTATATACTTGATGTGTGCTATGAATGTTAGTTTGGTATCTAATATTAGGCCCAGAAACTTATGCTCGGTCTTGACAGGCAGACGCTGACCGTGTAGGTCGATGTCAGGGTCGGGGTGAATGCCTCTCTTTCTGGAAAACAAGACGCACGTGCTCTTTTGCGCATGCAGTCGGAACCCGTTTTCCTCTGCCCACTTGGAAACCTTGTTCAAGCCAAGTTGAACCTGCCGCTCGCACATTGTGAGATTGCATGATTTAAAACCGATCTGCACATCGTCGACATATGTGCAGTAAAACATATTACTTGGAATGCACAGTCGCAGGGAATTCATTTTGATGATAAAAGTGTGCAACTCAGGACACCACCCTGAGGCACTCCAGTTTCCTGGACAAATGTGTGGGACAAAACATTCCCCACTCGGACACGGAACGTGCGTTCGGACAAATAATTTTCGATTATGGTCAGCATATTACCTCGGACACCCAAGTGTGAGAGGTCTCGCAGTATGCCGAAGCGCCATGTGGTGTCGTAAGCCTTTTCCATATCCAGGAACACCGAAAGAAAAAACTGATTATGGACGAAAGCGTCACGGATTTGTGCCTCGATACGCAAAAGATGGTCAGTGGTGGATCTACCCTCGCGAAATCCACACTGGTATGGATCCAGCAGATTGTTTGTTTCCAGGAAATGTAGAAGTCGGCGGTTAATCATCTTTTCGAAGAGCTTACACAGGCAACTTGCTAGTGCGTTCGGCCGGTAACTGGTAACGGAAGATGGATCCTTGCCTTGCTTTAAAATCGGAATAATGATGGCTTCCTTCCAGGTAGAAGGGATCTCGCCGGAAAACCAAACAGCATTGTACAGCGAAAGGAGGGCTTTTTGAGTTTCAGAAGGCAGGTGTTTTAGCATTTCATATAGGACCCGGTCAAAGCCTGGGGCAGATTTATTGCAGCAGTTAAGTGATGCCTGTAGCTCAGCTAAACAGAAAGGCGCATTGTATGCCTCGTGTTTTGTGGGTTTCCGCTCTAGCTTCTGTTTTTCAATTCTTGTTTTGTGTCGTTGGAAAGCTTCACTATAGTGCGACGAGCTGGACACTTGTTCGAAGTGTTCGCCGAGGAAGTTCGCCTGGTCTTCCAAGCTGTCGCCTCGTGTGTTTACTAGTGGAAGTGAATGTGCTTGTCGTCCTGCTATCTTACCAACCATGCTCCAGACGTTGCCCTCCTGTGTATAAGAATTGATGCCAGATAAAAACTTGTGCCAACTATCCCTTCTAGCCTGTCGGCGTGTTCTTCTGCCTTGAGACTTTATGTTCTTAAAATTTGTAAGATTCTCCGCTGTCGGAGAGTCCCGCAGCAATTTCCATGCCTTGTTTTGCTTCCTGCGCGCATTTCCACACTCCGAGTTCCACCATGGGACACGTCGCTTGCCGGGCAGTCCAGATGTTTGCGGGATACATTTAAGTGCAGCATCAGTCAGGAAAGCTGTAAAGTACTGTACAGCTGCATCTATGCTTAAGCCACTTATATCAGTCCAACTTAAACGGGTAATCTCATGAAACTGTTCCCAATCAGCTTTGTCTGTGAGCCATTTAGGAACCTGTGGAGGACATTCATTTGATATTGGTGAGCTCAGTACTACAGGAAAATGGTCACTTCCGAAGGGATTATTTATGACTTTCCAGTGGAGTAGGGGTAGAAGCGATGCAGATACAATGCTCAGGTCTATGGAGGAGAAGGTTTTGTTGGCGAGGCTATAATATGTTGGCTCTTTTCTATTCAACAGACACGCACCGGAAGAAAAGAGGAACTGTTCAATTAGGCGACCTCGTGCGTCGCAGCGAGAATCACCCCATAGACCGCTATGTGCATTCAAGTCCCCAAGGACCAGATAAGGTTCGGGCAGTTCATCTATTAAGGACTGGAATTCATGTTTTTCGAGACGGTGGTGTGGAGGTATGTATAGAGAGCAGATGGTGACGAGTTTATTCAAAAGAACTGCTCGTACAGCCACTGCCTCAAGGGATGTTTGTAGTGGTAGATGTGTACATGCTACTCTTGGGTTAACTATAATGGCCACGCCACCAGATGACGCCACAGCATCATCTCGGTCCTTTCGGAATATAACATAGTGACGTAGAAAATTGGTGTACTTGGATTTTAAGTGTGTTTCTTGTACACACAGCACTTGTGGTGAATGTTCGTGTAAGAGTTCTTGGATATCGTCGAGGTTTCTTAGAAGACCTCTCACGTTCCATTGTATAATTTGTGTATGCATTTTAGGTGTAAAGTAGTGCTGTGTGTACTGAAAGGCTGTTGCGTTAGGTCAGAGAGCACTTGTCAGGCCCTGTGACGGGAGTTCTTGTTTTTTTGGCGCGCTCCAACGAGCTGCGCCGGTCCTTCGGCGCCGGCGACGCCGTCGGACTTGCCGTTGTTTCCATTGCCTCGGCAGAGGCGCTGGATGCCCGCCCGCGGATTACGCGCACGGGTGTCATACTTTAGGGACCTTCTGCCTGAACAGAGGCTCCCTGGGCCTGCAGGTCCGGAGGCCTGCATGCCCTTTGGTTGCGGAGCAGCACGGGCTGCTTCCGCTGAGGGGGGCCAGTGGCGCTGCCGCCCGTCCACTCTGGGTGGTGCGTGCGGCCGCCGCGAACTTTTGTGGCACCTCCCCCCTTGCGTGCCACGTCCGCGAATGAAGGACCCTGTAGAAAAGTTAGGCGTTTCCGCGCCTCCTTAAACGAGATGTTTTCAGTTACTTTCAGCGTTATTATTTCCTTTTCTTTCTTCCATGCAGGACATGCGCGAGAGTAGGCGGGGTGCCCACCGTCGCAGTTTGCACAGTGTGGGGTTTCGGCACAGTCGTCTGCAGGGTGATCGTGTTGTGAACTACATTTGGCAAAGGTTTGGCGGCCACGTCAGCTCTGGGAGCCGTGACCGAAACGCTGGCACTTAAAGCAACGTCGTGGGTTTGGGATATATGGTCTGACCTTTAATTTAAGATAGCCTGTTTCAAGATGTACTGGTAGGGCACTTGTGCAAAATGTGACAATCAGGTGTTTGGTTGGGATGTCTTTGTCGTCGCGTCTGATTTTGATTCGCTGTACTTGTGTTACATGCTGTTCGTTCCAGCCCTCAAGCAGTTCATTTTCGGTCAAGTCAAGCAGGTCTTGGTCGGACACCACACCTCTGCAGCTGTTGAGGGAACGGTGCTCTGTGACAGAAATAGGTGTAGTTCCAAAAGAGACAAGTTTTGGGAGGTGTTCGTATTGGGTTTTGCTTTGTATTTCAAGGAGAAGGTCCCCGCTGGCCATTCTTGTAGCTTTATACCCTTGACCTAGTGTAGCGGTGAGACATCTTGACACAACAAAAGGAGAAATTGTTCTTGCATTCTTTTCAAGTTTTTCGCAGTGGATCATGTGGAATCGTGGGAAGATTTCTTGGAGTTTTTGAAAAAAAATTGAAGTTGTCTTCGGTGCGCCCTCTCTTCGAGAGAGGACGATCATGCAGTCGTGGGAAGGAAAGAGAAGCCATGTGTTGTGTGTAAGTTCGGCAGCCATGCCAGCCGCCCACCATGGAGCCCAACACGCGGACGTGACAGCACTTAGTTATATAAGCCTTGCCAACGTCAGCTGTACACAGCCACTATAACCAAATATAATGTGCCCAAGAGAGGGCACACACACAAGGTTAACCCTTGCCGCCAGGAAGAGTGGAAGTAAATGGAAGAGGAGAGGACAGGAAAGGCTAAAAGTGAGAGAGAAAGACGAAGATGTGAGGAGAGAGAGACAGGAAGAGGCGACTGCCGATTTCCCCTGGGTGGGTCAGCCCAGGGGTGCCGTCTACGTGAAGCCGGGGCCAAAGGGGTGTGTTGCCTCTGCCGGGGGGCCTTAAAGGTCCAAACACCCGGCGTCGGCTCAACCCCCAGGATCCCCTTTTCCCCGGACACGGCTAAGCCACGCACGGCTAAGCGTGGGAGGGGGGTCGAAACCCCCCCCCCCCCCCCCCCCATTAGCTCGGGTCCGTGGTGTCGCCACACACCAAACGCCTGCTTGCGCAGACGCCCCTGTGGGGTAGCTCATTACGTACACGGTGAAATTACACAAGACGGTTTCGTTCGGCAGAGCATGCGTATAATAGCGGGTCGTTTTCAACGTAGGGGTGCCGCAAAAAGAGTGGGCGCATGGAACGCAATTCAGCTGCCTTGAGAGCCTAATGAATGCAGTTATTCTAAGTACGCAGCAATAACCTTCTAAAACAAATAAGTGTTTCCAAAATGCACGATGTGATGCAGTTCCGCATGGACCGGACGTGACCAACCTAAAATTGGCTGTTGTCGGGAAGGACTTCTTCAAAGTCACCTGGGAGATGCCCACGGCGAGCTTCGACGCTTACTGGACGGAAATCGTCGATCTGACTGGCGGGAACATCACCGAAGACCTCAACCGCTACGGAACATGCGCCGGTTATATGCAAATTCAGCCTAACCAAACAGAACTAACCTGCAGTGGACTCGAGCCTTGCAGCAACTTCAGCGTCACCATTGGCACTCTCACGCACCCGCCGTTGCTCACCTTCTCGAGTGGTGCTACGCTGACAGGAATCCTCATTTCCGAAACAGGTGTGAATTACAACCGCTTAATCCTTACCGTAATATGAAAATCACAGGACGGGATCCCGGCTGCATTTCGAGGGAGGCGAAATAAATGCCGGAGGCCAGTGTGCTTCACATTTTAAGTGGACGTAAATGAACCCCAGGCAATATAACAGTTGGGGTTTTACGTCCCAAAACCACGACATAACTACGAGAGACGCGGCAGTGAAGAGCTCCGGAAATTTGGACTGCCTGGAGTTCTTTGACGTGCACCTCAATCTCAGCACACGGGCCTCCAGCATTTGGCCTGCATAGAAATGCGGAAGCCTCCGCCGGGATTCGATCCCGTATTCAATGGGTGCGCAGCTTTACACCACCCGATAGTACTGCAATTCACAGGTGTGATGTTTGGTGCGATTGTACGCTTGTTCTACGCATTACATGTGTATAGAATTCCTGACGATATACGATATTTTATGGCACAAAGGCCAGTGGTGGCCAAAGTGTGCCAGGACATGGTATGAGATGTGATGAATGATGATGTTAGGCGGCTGTATAAGGGCCTAAAGTTGATCGCACTGAAGGTGCTATAATTGCTAAAATCACGAGAGTGAGGAGAATTGTGTGTGATGAGGATAAATGACGTATGCTTTCGAAAATGAAATAGCGTCGCGTTCCTATTTTCAGAAGACGTTTTAAGCTTGTCGTGGCTCTGTGGATGAAGAAAATCTGAATGCCGCGCAAAATGTTCGGGTTAGAATCAGGCTCAAACTCCCATTTTTTTTATTTGTTTGCATCCAACGCAATTTGTTCATCACTGACAACGCCAATTTTTCGTTCACAACCTACGCCGCCGATGCAGGCAGCACAATTTCTGTGACACGGGCTCTTCAAATGTGTTGCATTAATATGAACTGAATGAGTTCAACCCTCTTTCCGTTCTCCGTTCTAAAACGACCAATATGCAGCCTTCTGACATAGTTCGAGTATTTTACGCTTGCTCTAATTTGAGGTGAGATAATAAACATTTAATTGCTTAGTAAACTTAGATGGGCGACACGTTGAAGTAATGTCGTGGCCCAACATGCTATCATAGGTTGGCTGTTAAACATCATGAGCCTGGCTGCACCACTGCAGTCAATCAACCTGGTACCATTCTTGTTGCGGCCTCGTTATCCCCGCGAACTTCTTAATCTGATGTGCCAACCTAATTTTCTGCCTCCCCCTCTGGCGCTTGCCTTTTCTTTGAATATAGTCTGTAGCTCTTAATGACCAGTGGTTATCTTGCCTACGCGCTACATGCCTTGCGCGTGTCCGTTTCTTCTCGATTTGGACTAAGGCGTCCTTTATACCTTTTTGTTGCCTGAACCATTTTGATATTTTCTTGTACCTTGTAGAATGGCTGTTAGCTATGCTAAATGTTGTGTTCGCCAACCACTTCTGCAGTTTCTCCCGTGGTGAGGAACCTGACTGTAAGCTCCTCTGAAGACGAAAAGTTCACCCTTACTTGGCAGAAACCTGAAGGCTGCTTCGAATACTACGAGGTCCAGGTAATCGACAATGGCAAAGGAAGCTCCGGTGACAGAAGCCATGGCATAGTTTCGTGCAACAACGGAACTGTCATTGATTCGAGCCAGACGAGTGTCACCTGCGATCAACCAGATGCATGCACCAACGTGATCATCAGTGTGCGTCCAAACGTGAGCGGAGGGCCTGGTAGCACCCAAAATGGAGACACGCTTGTGGGAATTCACCTTCCTGGGAAAAGTAAGAAGCCTGCAGCAATATGGGCTGTTCGCCAATCGTTTAAGCAAGGACATGTAAAAATGACTCAGTGATCCGCACACAGTGGAG